>JAVTVY010050941.1:0-28041 GCA_036873755.1 Hanleya hanleyi
CGTATTTTCAAAACGAGCCACATACACTATATGCATGTTCTTCCACGGTAGAGTGTTTAGTTTTGTTGTATTGGTTTTTATTGATGTCGGCTTGTGATACACGCGCCTCTCTGTTCAATCTCATTTATAAATGGCCCAGGTTTAAATTATACGAGAACAAAGAAGAGCCTCTCTGTTCAATGCCCCGTGTCTTCAGCTGATACTGGGTTGTATAATTTCACTTTTAGTGAGGTGGCTTAGCAAAAAGATCGTGACACGCTGGACCAAAGCACCAAACTTGGCACATCCATCACCTGAGGCATACAGAACAATATCAGAAGGGGTGCCCATCACTTTGGATCATGTGACGCCCTCTGGCCCCCAAAAGGGCATTTAACCATATCTGGCCTGGGCTTTTTGGGACCTGTCGTGGCCTGGGGGCATTCTCTTACCCCTTGAGCTAGGAGGCTGAAACTTACCACACTATACCCCTGGGTCAAGCTCTACCAGAAAATGTAAAAACAAAATCCAAGATGGCCGCTCTGATGACGTCACATTGACGTCATTTTTCAAAAACCGCATTTTTTGGTCGAATTTTCGATCAGATTTTCCGAATTTTTTATTCATGCAATTTCTCCGCAAAAACTGCATGATAAATTAGTAAATATTAATGTGATGTGAAATAAAATAGTTTTCGCCCACTTTTCATCGCGGAAAAGCAGAAATTTTGAAGGAATATGACAAAAACATCAATTTTCTGGTACCCCACGTGGCCGCCATCTTGAATTTACCCATGATCCTCTGCTCGTGGGGTTATGCAAATGGGATCAAAATGACCACAATATGATAAACTATAAAGTCACGGGGTTTCAGCTCTTTGTTTGTTGTCGTTCCAGAGATAGCGCAGAAAGTTTGATAGGGGGAAGGCATAATGTCTCCCCCTCCAGGCCAGGTAAGGTAAGGTAAGGTTTTTATTATGCTGATCACAGCGCCCAATCAGGGCAGATACAATTTACTACACGGGAGATAACTCCTGTATTGATTTACAATGATTGAGATGAGCTAAACAAACCAGGAATAATACCCAGTGACCGTAACATGGTCATAACGAAACATGAACCGACGTAATGGAGTTACCATTAATACAACATGAAATTTCGAACAAAACTTGTAGTTTCAACTTTAAAGAAGAAAAACACATTGAATTCACAAGGGGAATCAAACTGGATACCGATTCATGTATATACATGTACAAAAACTGTCTTAATATACCGAATTGTGGAAGAATGTTCCAATGGCGTTCGAATAAAGATATATAGACCTATACAGTCTACTCTTGTTATAAGCTACACTTTTGTTTTACGAAGCTCCATTGCTTCATGGACAAATTTGCCAAGAGCTTTCATGACATCAACATCTTCACAAGATAACAGCCATATAAATTTGTTTTGTGGACTAAGCTGTGAAAATACTTTGTTGCTGCTTTCAACAGCAGACAAGAACTGATACCTAAGGGTTGAATACAGACTACATTCCATGATAAAGTGAAATTCATCTTCAACATGACCTGAATTACAGAGTGTACAGAACCTTTTCTCCGGGGGAACTCTATCATGTTTACCATATCGACCGATTTCTATTTGCAAACGATGACTACTGGTTCTTAATTTACACAAGGAAGCACGATGGTTATATTGTAGTGCATCTATATATGGTTCATAAATAAATCTCTGCTTAAATAATCTGTATGTACGTAGTTTGTTTCCACTAATAACATGTGTTTTGTCATCCGCTAATTGGGTTGACCACCAATTAGAAAAAATTGAATTAAACCGTTTGGTAGCCTTTGATACAAGTTCACCAACAGACAGGTTCTGTACTTTGAACAAATGTTCAAGTTTTAGGTAAGACAATATACATTTGATATCAGTCACCCAAGTTCTTTTGTTCTGAGCATCCATGGAGACAGAGAAAGCATAAGCATCACGAATCAGAGTGTTTTCATAAGTATTGGCCAACCGATGCCAGTATTTCAGCATATTGCAGATTATATGTAGGAGAAGAGGTGAACGACCAACCTCACCCAAAGCTGCACAATTGGAACATTTGGAATTCACGCCAAGTACATACTTAATGTATCTTAAATGGACTCTCTCTGATATGTCACTTTTCAGTATGTTTTCTAAGAAATTATCTTTGTTCAGGTTCGTTATTAGAGAAGCGCCCCAAATTTCAGAGCAATAAAGGATAATTGGTCTTATAGTGTGATCAAAAATATGTAAAGATGTAGAAACACCAGGGGGGGTAGCCGAAAAGCATTTTTGAATTTTGAAGAATGCTTTCGCAGCTTTACTCTTCAGCTGTTCCCTGGCTGGTGCCCAACTGCCAGAAGAAGTGAAGATAATGCCTAAATAGCAGTACTTAGGGACAACTTGTATCTGTACATCACCCAGGCGAAAAAACTTGGGTGACTGACGGCTTTTACAGTTAAAAATCAGGCATTTGCTTTTACTAGGGTTCACCTTTAGATGCCAATGAATACAATAGGATTCAAGTTTTTCAAGAGATTGTTGCAAACCTTCCTTACTCTCAGATAATAAAACAACATCATCAGCATATAGCAAACAATTCAAAGCAGTGAAACCAAGAAATACGGGGTCACACGATTGATCAAGAATACCAGGTAAATCATTTATGAAGATTTTAAATAGGTTAGGGCTTAAATTGTCACCCTGTCTGACACCAACATGGGATTGAAACGAGTTGGTCAATTCACCAGCTACTCGTATATTTAACATATTATTCAGGTACATACTTTTAACAGTTCTATAAAAGTGACCACCGATACCAATAGAACGTAACTTATAAAACAAGCCTGTATGCCACACAGTGTCAAACGCCTTAGAAAAGTCGATGAAGCAAGCAAACATGGGTTTGTGTTTAACCTGTCGATATGAATCTAACAACGTCTTCAGTACAAACATGTGGTCAGAAGTTCCAGACCCCTTTGTAAAGCCAATCTGTTCTTTCCTTATAAGGCTATGGGCCAAAAGGTAATTTTCAAGCCGGATGTTCAGGATGGAATTGAAAAGTTTACTGATATTGCTAGCAATAGTTAAGCCGCGATAATTGTTCGGGTCCTTTTTGTCACCAGATTTGTGGATTGGAGTGATATAGCCAGCTCCCCAGCTTATCGGGTATACAGAAGTAGAATAAATAAGATTACATAATTTAACCAAGCAAGGTCCTAAGCTAGTAACGCCATATTTAAGCATTTCATTACACACACCATCCAAGCCACAAGCTTTTCCAGCTTTGAGTAGCTTTATTGCTCTAAGGACTTCATTAATGTTAATTCTACCATCTAATTCATTAAAGATTTGTTGTTGTTCTAACTTCCGAAGCTCGATACCTATTTCACTGCAGTTGCTATCAGATCCAGAGTAATTAGATGTATTCAGATCTTGGAAGTGTTTGAGCCAAACATCTGGACTTATATTTTCAGTGTCGTCTTTCCTAGGAAGATCTCCTTCCTTCAGTTCCTCAACAAGTTTCCAAAATTCCTTGGGATTATCATATCCTTGAGGCTAGGAAGCTAAAACTTGCCACACTATATCTAGGGTTCCAGTGCTACCAGAAAATGTAACAAAATTCAAGATGATCTCTATGATGATGTCACGGTGACGTCATATTATAAAAATAAGCCATTTTTCGGATAGATTTTTCCAACTTTTTACTTGTGCAATTTTCTTTGCCTAAATTACCTTGCGAAGTAGTAATTAATCATCTGATGTGTCCCTCAATGGGCGTTAAATGCACCTTCCGATCCCTCTTCTGTGTCTGTTCACTCTCAGATCCCTTTAGCTATCCTGAAAATGTCTGACATCCTATTGACTAAAAAAAAAGATTGCGGGACCCTATTTTCGCCCTTGGTAATCCCACAGCCATTCTGACAAAGGCCCATGAACATTCGACCAAAACTGTGGCCATTCAATATAGACCAGTGGTATAACACGTAAATTGTATGGTCCCCATTGCTTGTTAAATGCCATTTTGATTTCTTCTTGGTTTTAGAGCCCCTTCTCTGACCATATAGCTCTTTTAGCTATCCCGACGTAATTTCACGGCCTTCCAGAAAGAAATAAGCTATTCATCTTGAAAGTAGAAAGATTTAAATTGGAGCGATAAGCAAGAGGTGAGAGAAATTGACGACGTCTGGCGACTAAAAAGCAACCATATGACTCAACAGGAAAGATTCCCTCAGCACCAAACATGCAGTCCCGAGAATACGGTGGATTCTCGGATGTAGCCTTAGTATCTCAGCCGCGCATTTATCGTAGCGGTTCATGTGGAGATTATGAAATATCCACACGGCCCCTAGCACCAGCTTAAGCGAAATTAGATACGCTAGCTCGGGTGTAGACTGGATCCAGCCCCTGTTTCATAATATATTTTAAACGGGAAACAAGAGGAAGTAACTCTACCTATTAAGAAATGCTTGAAACAGGGACTGGACGGAACGTCACAAGGGAGCTAACTTTGCAGGAAAAAATGCACAATATACTGTTCATTTTTTGTCACCAATGAAAACTCCGTATTCTGATCCCGCCCCCAACTCAAAGGATTTGATTGGTTCGTTCATATACGCACGCTGGAAGCAAGCGTTCATGTGACGTCAACAATGAGAATGACGTTACTACCATGACCTCAACAATGGGAATGACGTTACTGCCGAGACGTCACAGTATGGCATTAGAATGAAATTGATACAAATGTTGCGACCGAAGGTAAAAACATGCCAATCGTCCAGACTAACCACGCCTCCAGATGGAATCTTTACACGACGAAACCCATCAAATCGTCCAGTCTCTATTTTAAAAATAATTTTTTCATTTTTTTTTTTTCATTCTATTTATTTATTTATCAAACGTATCTATGAAATAGAGACTCATCCAGTCTAGCTCGGGTGCTGTGATGACAGATCAGCTCAAACAAATAACTCATCGAATGTTAATGGGTGAGCATTGAGGACGTCTGATGGAGTAAACGCTTCAACATGGAGTAAACCTGGTAAATGCAAGACTAACCCAGAAAAACTAACCAGGCCAGCCTTGAGCATGTCAAGCTTTTTCCCCCCATTTTACGAGATGAAAAGCTGAATCGTCAAGTTTTACATGAAAATAGGGGCGATTGTTTCATTTTACACAGGCGATTATGTAAACCTAATTGGTTTAGGTGGTTTCAGCCACCCCACTTCCTTCTTTTTCCCTGGTGATCCAAAATGAATACATACTGAACTATAGATTGTAATTTCTGCTAATTGGCCGCTAGATGGCGCAGCGGTATATTACTGCACGCTTGGCTGAACACAGGTGCCAGTCGTCTTTTGACTGCCGCTTAAACGGTGTACGGCCGACAGTGTATTGAGCCCGACTCAAGATTACACAGCATGGGGTCAACTGGGGTCTCCAGCTTACTCGTTAATTGTACAATCAACTCCCAATGTATCATCTTTAAATATATTTAACTCTGGTAGAATATCTGATCTTATAGACAAGCCTGTTACACACACACAAAAGGCATACGTTGGAGCAGATATTGGGCATTGACTTTAAGCAATAAAACTTAGATGAAAGAATATAACAAAATATGCACTTCAAAACCGATGAAAATTAATAATAAAATTGGTTGAAGAGAAATGTAACACTTTGTTGTATTATACATGTATTTTTACAGATGATGCCATTTCGACCTACCAGTTATAGTACAACGCTTGTGAAAATATGCAAGAAAAGTTTGTATAGATACCGTGTGAATTTCACTGAATAACATTTCCCTGTTCCAGTTTCAGTATTACGCCAACAAACATAAATCACAGCATTCTAATCAAGGAAGAGGAGTTCACACATTGTATTGGGCAACAGATACTCATATACAGTCAATTACAGTCTACGTTTTCAGGGTGGGATGAAGGTGTAAAGAAGCTGTGCGATATTGTTTTTGGTGTTGATCACATAATCATATTATGAAAATCAACCTTCCTGTCCGTAACGTTTTCGAAGCCGCAATAATGACAAGAACCCAAGCTACATAATAATAGAAGGTTCAAGAGTTAAAAAAGCCAAGCTTTCGATTCTATTGTTCGACTTCCTCCTTTGCAAACATAAAGTTTCTGAGTAAAACAAACCTCTCTGACTTTCTGAGTAAAACAAAACTCTAATGATTATATATTCTAAAGGCAAACGTTAAGACGGAAATGTGACAATACTTTAGGTACTCTTTTACAATCTTCTATTTTGCATTGAAGTGGTTTAATTATATAATGATTGGTCAGAAACGACTTCGCCTCCTGCAATACACAGTTGTGATCCATGCTTAATCCGCCCAGCAGGTATCGTCACCTGTCACCAGGTCTCTGCGTTAATTGCCACCGACCGGCCCCCACTTAATCACCTTAGCTGAACCCCTTATAGTGTCTTTCTCTAAAAATTTGCAAATTTTAAATTGAAATGGAAGCAAGAAGATATTTAATAATTAGACCAAATAAAGAACCACGAGATAGAACAGAATATGGTTTGTATAACGCCATGCTGGCAAATATCGTTGGCTGAACGGTTTTTTACCTATAAGCTTTTAAAAGTGAGCTACTTTCGGCTTTTTCGTGAAAACCTATGCTAAGGTATAGGTTGAAAATGCAAATTGAACCCTCATTTTTAAAATCAAATTGGAAGCAAGTAAAACATTTACCATGGGAAAATAAAATAGCACATCGTATGGATATACTATTCGAAATTAACTTAATATGCTGGCAAATGTTGTCACCCGAACAGAAATGCTTGATTTTCAGCTTCGAAAAACATGGTCCTATCTAATCTAGGTTAAATTTCGCAGGCCTTGTTGAGCAGTGGAGTCGATCTGCGCCTGACAGAGTTGTCTTCCCTTACCAATGAAAGTTGGACATGAAACGTTGAGAGCTGTAACTTAGCGCAGTTATAGCTTATGATATTGAAGTTATTTTAAGCCTGTAGTATAATACTCGGAGCAGAGCCTCATGAGTAAATTGAAAATGGACGATATTAGGGTGTAACTGGAAAGTTCTGTTTTCCTCGTATTCCTTCAAAATTAACCCTACCTGGCCCCTCCCCCCACCAAATATTCTGCGCTATCTCCGGAACGACAAAAAATGGAGAACTGAAACTCCGGGACTTTATCGTTTATCATATTAGGGTCATTTTGAGCCTATTTACATGACCCCCCGAGCAGAGGATCATGGGTAAATTCAAGATGGCGGCCACGTGGGGTACCAGAAAATTGATGTTTTTGTCATATTTCTTCAAAATTTCTGCTTTTCCGCGATGAAAAGTGGACAAAAACTATTTTATTTCACATCACATTAATATTTACTAATTTATCATGCAGTTTTTGCGGAGAAATTGCATAAATAAAAAAATCGAACAAATATGACCGAAAAATCGCCAGGAAAATGGCTTATTTTTGGAAAATGTTGTCATCATGGCTGCCATCTTGGATTTTGTGACATTTTCTGGTAGCACTCGAACCAGTGATACAGTGTGGCAAGTTTCAGCTTCCCAGCCTTAAGGATAATAAAAATAACGAAGCTGTTGGGAGGCTAACTATTCTTTGAATAGCAATATTGCCCCTCAGATGCCCTTTTGGGGACCAGAGGGCATCACAGAGCCCAGAGCAACGGGCACCCCTTCTGATATTGTTCTATATGTCTCAAGTGATGGGTGTGCCAAGTTTGGTGCTTTGGTCCAGCGTGTCACGATCTTCCCAAAATATGGCCCTAAGCCACCTCACTATTTCGGTTAATGGTCCCAGTTGGGGCTACGTTTTCCTTTATTTTAGCCCAGGAGACTATTTTGAACTCGTGATAACTGACATAATATATATATATATATATTCAAGCATAATGACACTTTTTTGAATACTGTGAAAATATAGTAAAATTATGTCAGTGAACACCAGCTCAAGATAGTCTCTTGTGTGAAAAGGTAGGGGAAAGTAAAATTATTATAGCCTACAACCCAGCAGCTGATCAGATGAAGTCGGTTCACAACAATGTGTATACAAGGGCGTAGACAAGGGGGTCTTCCAGGGGCTCCCATCCCTGCCTCCAAATTTTGACGACCAAAAAAAAAGGAAATAAAGAAATACATGTACAAGCAAACATAGCAGAGGAGAGAATGTTTATCTTGTCACATATCAGTATCAATTGTTGCTGAATACAGGGGTAAATATTTATCACCAACAATGCTTACCAGTAGGCCTTGCTAGACTAAGAATGCAATCGGTCAGTGAAAAAGCAACAGATTGGCGATATCGGGCTCAAATCTCGTGCGACCGTCTCCGAGAAACGAATAATGTGCTCCAATCCAATCAAACATTGTCCATGTGGACGAAGAAACATGAGCACGTTCACGGCTGAATAGAATTTTTTCGATTGTGGCGATTATGAAAGCGACTATGCAGCGAGATTATCGAAGCTAAATTTATTGCCCCTGTCCTATAGAAGGGAGATGACTGACCTCGTGTATTTTTATAAGGCGTTGAAAGATGATCGGATGTTTTTACCGAGCTTTTTATCTTTTAACCGGAATGAACGAACTCAAAGCTTAAGGTCTAATTTTAGAAATCTTATACCACCTGTTCGCTGTCAGACAGAAACTTTTAAGGCGTCTCTTTTTATGAGACTCATTCCTATCTGGAACAACTTACCTTTGGAAACCAGAAATATCACATTAAGTGCCAAATGTTTTAAAAACAAAATTGTTCGTTTTTACCATCAAAAATCCAAAGATATATTTAATGTTGAAAACTTATGTTCATGGACGTCCTACTGCCATTGTACAGCGTGTCGTCCCATGTAATCTTATTTGTGCTATTATTATTATTATCTATTTTTTACATTTTTATTTTTCAAATCTTAATGTATATTGTTAATTAGTTTTGGGAACCCGACTAGCATAGGTGTTCGCCACCTGTTTGGGTCCCCTTGTGTGTATTCATGCATGCAGAACTTGAATAAATAAATAAATAAATAAATAAACTATAAACTTTTTTTTCAATTGAGATCTCAGTCATTTGTTCAGTATTTATTTATTCACTATTCACAAACAAGAGTATATACGAACTCTTAAGGGAGTAGAGGACGTTCATTTCTAGAGGTTGAATTTTTTTTAAATTTCAGGATTTTTTCACCCGGTGAGGAGAAGATGATCCATGAAAAAAAAATATGGGGTCACCATACTCGTTAAAAAAATATGGCAGCCAAATGCATGTATACCACTTAAAAGCCATAACACTGAATACATAGGGAAATTTGATTTTTTCTTCTTAGATGTTCAATAAATCATACTTCCCAAGGTCAAATTTTTCCCATTTTGCTATATAATACTAAACACATATAGTGCTTGTTAAATATGTAATAAAAACAGGGGGACACCATACTTTCTTAGAAAATATTAGCGGTATAACAGATAAACGGAGCCTTTTCAGTTCTATTTCCAGGAGGGGGTGGGGAATCGGGGTGGGTGTGGAGAATATTATTGAAGATCAATTTATTAGCCATTCAGAAGTTTTGTTTCAGTTGAAACTGAATAAGAGTGAATTTGGGGGGTATTCCGGAGGAATAATTTTTAATCTATGGAGCACTTTGCACCCTTCAACCGTTGAATTTAAAATGCCAATTTTTTGGTTCATCCCATCACACTATCGAACCACCAGTAAAACGCATAAATGGTTGTGTTGTTTCTTTTGTTGATTTTTATTCCATTTTGACATGTCTGGGTACTTTTGTTAGGAAATTCAGCTTGTTTTGAAAAATTTGACAAATGACCATGTTGTAGCCCCATAAGAGCAGGGAAATGAACTTAACTAATTTTCACAAAAAATCAATACAAATAAAGGTATAAAATCTAACTATAGACTCGAAGTCACTCTTTGATAACTGGTGCAAATATGATCAATATGGAATTTTTTTTGCCACTGAGAAAGGATCATTAACAGGCCTCAATTTAAGGAGTGCTGATGGTAACCTCTCAACAGGTTACCATGAATTCTACACTGGTAACCTGTGGGAACCTATTGCATAATTATTAACCTAATATCATATTATTAGTCAAAATTATGGGGACCTGAAAATAGGTTACCACTATTTTTCATATGGCAACCTCCAGGTAACCTGAAAACAGGTTACCACCTTAAAGTGAGGCCTGATTAAGCTTATATTTTTGATAAGTTTGGCAACTTTAGGTCGAAAATAGTCCAGGTATCATTAAAAACAATTGTTATGTTAAGAGAAAGCAAAGCGATCCAATTAACGGACAAGAACTCATGCGGTCAAATCGGGGCAAAATAGTATTGTCCAAGGATCAACTTAAATTATAGTGCAAATCCGGGATTGATTGATCAGCTTGTATATCAGAGTGTGTAGTGATCGCCACGGAGACATTTTATCACAAATTAAAAGTTCAACTTTTACAGTCTTTTACCGCTCATGCAAATGCTCCCAGTGAACGCCGATTTACCATCATTTTTTTTTTTTTTTTTTAATCTTACGCTGCGAGGGGGGCTATACCCCTACTCAGACACACCCGCTAAGCTCCACCAAACTTCATAACTTATCTACGCCCTTGTTCTAGACCATTTGCGTACACTTCGCCATCCATAATATGGCTTGCGAATCGTGTGTCTCCATTATCGCGGAGCGATATTCGGTATTCTGTTCGGCCTTCATCCGGTGGAGAACAGATTCGAGAAATCTGATAAATTACAGGTTTTCATACCACTTCGGAAACAGATATTGCCTTAGCTAAGATTCATAGCTATGAATCTTAGCTAATATTGCCTGGGCTTACAAAATATATAGGTATGAATAACTTTCGTATCATCCAAGGGGGTGTGGTTGTTCTGTAATTTTGAACAAGTAGGACATCACATGACTCGAAAATGGCGGATTACGTTGGGGTTCAATCTCCGAACAGCGCATGTCAGCTGAACGACTATCGTCTGGTTACAAGCACTGCCCGCAATTGAAAATATCGTTAACACGCTCTCAGCGTTGAGATTACTCCGCAATATATACCTTCCTTCTTTTTGCTAAAAGCCTTTGTTTCATCAACCAAATATATCCCAAAAGTATTTAATAAATAGCTTACACCGAAAAAGAAGTTAGATTCTTGATTTTCTCGCCGTTCTCAGCGAATCTATTTGCGTAGGGAGCTGCATATGTGCGTGATTAGTCCCATCGTAACAAAGCCACGTGTTCCCTGGTCTTCGGATCTGTGCTAGAGCATTCGACTGCGGGCAGTGCTTGTAGCCAGACGATAGTCGTTCAGCTGACATGCGCTGTTGGGAGCTTGGTTGGGGTTACGTCGGTAGACTTTAGCTGATTGGCTGACGAAGTCACGTGGTATTGATTTCTGGAAATTCCCTCTTGCAGTTGCCGAAAGTAGGCTGAACATGGATGCACACGATCCCAGCGTCAGTCTTACCGCGTATAGATTACCCAGATGGTTACAGGTTGGTTGGGGTTACGTCGGTAGACTTTAGCTGATTGGCTGACGAAGTCACGTGGTATTGATTTCCCGAAATTTCCTCTTGCAGTTGCCGAAAATATAAGCTGAACATGGATAGACGGGGGATCCCAGGGTCAGTCTTACCGCGTATAGATGACCCAGATGGTTACAGGTTGGTTCTAGACTTGAGCCTTTTCAGCTGTACAAAGACTCAGACAATAGCTGCCTACATGAAGAATCTTGAAAGACTGTGCAGGGTTGAGCCAAGTTTCATAGCTAATCGCCAAGACAATGAGGAGGGGCGGGGGTGCTGCTTTACAGATTAACTTTTTTTTAACATCGATCTCTGCAGTATTTTGTTTAATTGGTATTTCAAACCCATATATATATATACTACTGAGTAATTGGTTAATGATAATTCAAGATAAGAAAAGGTTGTGCAGATATAAACTGTAGATTAAAAATAAAACTTGCTCTACATTCCCAGCACATTACAGCTCATTCCTCTGTGGTTATCTCCACTGTTCGCTCTTCTGCATAGTTCTGGTGCATGAATATGTAGATTTATGTAGATCAGGGAAAACACTTTGAACATTCCATGTATATTTTGGAAGTAAAATGGAAAGAAGACATTACTGAATATAGGGAAATTATTATGTAAATGATTTGACCACCACTGGATTTTAGAAACTAGAACACAAGAAGGCCCATTATAGATAATGTTGGAATTAAACCATGATATAGATGGACAGAAAAGCAGACAACAGACGAGGACCTAATCAATGAAACATACAGATTACATGCTATATTGGACAGAAGTTTCGTCGGCCTGCCTTCAGTAGTTCACAAGATAAAGGAGTCCTAACGAAAGAGGACGGACACTCCGACGAACGGCCAACCTGTGTCTGTCCACGCCTCTTTTTGGTATTTTTCATTCCCAGTAAAGGCATTATCTGCATTTTTGAATGCTGGAATGTTTCAAGTATATATTTATTTCTACTTTACGATGTTATTACTCAAAATTCATCTGGTCTGGGACTTGAATGAGAGTATAGGGTCAGTCCAGATTTCTTTCTGGTCAAGAGGGGTGAGAGAAAACATGCTCCAGATTGTGTAATAATGCATGAATTATCTTCACATTTTTTAAAAGCAAAACTTCAGACAACTATTTTCACATAACTATCGAAGGGTACAAGTGGCAAGGGGACACATTTTTGCCCCTTTAATATGGAATCTGTCATCTGCTATGATTCACTGTTAGTTTGAGTGCGTGAGCGAATAGAATTTAACGTCGCTTTCAACAATATTTCAGCTGTATCGCGACGAACCAACTAAGCACCACCCAGCCAAGTTGCCATCTTTGAAGCAGCATGGAACCAGATACCCTCCATCCACCCTGGCGACTTGTTTTGTATTTCCCGGAGTAAATACAAATATAATATGACATTATTGCTACTATTGATTAGCGGTCAGTGATGAGGATTGTATGTAAAGAACGCCAAGATGACTTGCTGTCATCACCGGAAACTGTTGACCGCTTCTCCCTTACATTGAATTGAATTGAATTACAGGAAACCATCTTGCTTTTTCTTTAAATTTTGAATGTTATGCATTTTTGAAACTGATGCTAATACAAACTGTCGTATGAAAAAGACATTTAGATTATAGGCTCGGAAATCCTTTTGTGGACGACGGCTGGAAATTGAATGTCGGATGTAATTAATTATAGAACAAACTGATCCCAGAGTTTCGAGAATAAAGGTGTAAACCAACTTCCGGTGCCCTTTTTCATTAAAGTTGAACAGAACAGATGGAATATCATCTCTATAAATGGAGGTAAAAAGGAGGTTTTTGACCAATAAACTCAAGATTATATCGAACTAAGAGACATCCGTTACAGGCGAACACGGACATATAGATTCGCACTGGATGGACGATGGTATTTAAAAAAATGTCGTCAAACTAATTTGCATAATAAAAGACGACATACTTTGTTCAGTATTGAAAAGTAGACTATGCACACTTTCATTGGGAAATCCCTGTTACGAAATGTAACAGTATATAAGCTAAGTCGCCTGAAGATAATGGAGTATTATGACGAATATTAAGTCATTATGCGAAAACGACCTTTTCTACCTCCATTATAAGAGAGGTGGATATCTCTAACCTGTTGAATCAGACAAAGGCTTCCAAACAAATGAAATAACTGCCATGGGTCGAGATAGGTGGTGGTCAAATCTGCCTAAATATATATTTCAATAAATTCCATGCGTACTTCAGGTATAGATAAATTACATGTGTAATAATACAAAGTCATGGTGGTTACTTGAACAACATGTATATTTTGAGTCCATTAAGTGTTTTTCAGGTGAAGATAAATTAATTACATATATGTATCATTACAACTCCCATGAGGCGTACTTGATGCACTTGTATATTTTGGCAAAGTCAATGTCATGTATTTGATGTCTAGGTAAATTCCATGTATATTTTACAAAGACCTGTAAAAGACCTGTGACTTCGCGTTTATTATTAACTGCAACATACCCGACTAGATTGCGAAAAGCTGCCTTCTAGCCTGTTTCCCTTTCAGCAGCGACAGTTCGCCTCTTGCTTGGTTGCTAGAAGAATCTGTGAACGACTTAGTTAAGCTAAGAGCATTTTCACCTCGTCGGCGATTTGTATATGAGGATGGTCATGATGTACACGATTGGCCGAATCAACGTCGTCCTGTCGGACAGCTCAGTGGGCTGGATTGTTGATCCCGACCGGCCAATCAAGCGGCTCCTGTCACAGGTGATGTGGTCAAGTTTCGTCAGACCAATATGGGATTTTAACTTTGATAGTTGTCGGACGATTCCATCCTCGTTGGACACTTGGACATCCATTTTATGAAGTTTATCATGGGGTTCAATTTCTACATCATTCATGCGACAGGACAAAGTCACTTTATATTGAGAAAAATGGTTCACAACCAGACGCAACATAACAAGGGCGGTGCGAAAGATGTCATATGACCCAACAGGCAAAAACATACTGACTGCATATTCCTAGAAACATCACTAGACCCAAAACTGACCCCTGTGACGATCCTTATCCCAGCCACGCTTTATTGTAGCTGCTCATGTGGATATATTGACTGGTATGCCCACACGGCCCGTAGACACCGGCTTGAGAGGTATTAGATATTAATTCTCAAGACCGATGATGTAATAGCCCTATCAAGTCATGCGATGGAAAATGAACAAAACGTGGGATCACAATGAAATCTTCCACATTGAACAGCGAAGGATTTGGAGAAGAATTGGTACGTTCTAGCGATCTATTTCAAGTTAAAACCGGAAGGATGTGTGATGTTTACACGAGAAAAACTCCACTGAATGTGACGGTGAAATTTTTTCAATCAAAAATCTGCCATAACATATTTTTCTTGAAGAATAGTAACTGAAATATCAGCCTGGAAAAAGAAACGATGGTCTGTAGCATAAAAATAAATGTTTCATCAAAATGTGCTTCTCAAGAGGCATATTTGGATATTTTTGAGGCAGGGAGGATTTTTTCTTGCAACAAAAATATGACACCTCAAACCAAAATTATATTTTCAAAATAAGATATCAGGAAGTCTGATCTTTCGAAACTATCAAATTTGATTTTGTTTTGAGGTGTCATGTTTTTATGACAAGAGAAAATTTTCCCTATAAATGCCTCAAAAATCCCAAGTAGGCCGGAGCACATTTGGATGAATCATAAATTCGATATTATTCAGCAGAACATCATATTTTCCCCAGGTTGATACTTCAGTATTTATTCTTCAAGAATAATGTAAATTTCTAGGTTCTGGATTGAATAAAAAAATATCGCTTTTTTACCGTCACAGACAAAGGATTTTTCCCCGTGTAAACATCACATATCCATTTTGTACTGTTAAAATATGTAACGATTTTCTCTTTCATCATGGAATAAGCCACTTGAATCTGGTCTTGAAGGCGCTTTGACTTTTCGGGAAACTGGAGGTGATCGTGAGTGAACCTGGATAGTCGAGTTCTCTCAAATATCGTTCTAAACTGTCTCTCAGGGATCGGAACGAGTTGTGGCTATACTCTTGTCCATTCAATCGCTTCACTGTCAAGAAGAATGATTCCATTTGCGTGTCGAGCTCTGACGGTGGTATCTCACTCAATGGCCTCAGCTCATTGCGAGGTTCGGACATCAACCATCATTGGAAGATTTTGACGTGGCCAGCCGTCTTTCGAAAGGTATGAAATCTCCCATAAATTTCCTCATTATGATCTTGGTTCCCCAATTGCTCCCGGGTATGTTGGATGCGATGTCGATGTCCTACAAACAAGAAAGTGAAAGCGGTTGGGAGTCCAGGATTATGATTAACAGATGTACCGGGATGCCTCATGTATTCTATATAACATTCTTCCATTCTCCATGTGTTCTCAGCGTTTGTAACCTTTAAATTGTCGGTATAACATATACAAACGCTGCCCGCCACATTCTAATCCCCAATGTAATCAGTAGAATGTATACAGTCCGGTGTCATGAGAATATAATTATACAAGCGTTCAATTAATCTCAATGGTCGGATTAAAAGAGGCAATCAGAAAATGCAGTAACATGTGAGTCAAATCTTTGAATTTAGAGCGATATTTTGTTGATTTATTGAGGGTACTGATGGTATAGGCTAGATGCAGCTGGAAGCCTAGGAATATGTAGCGTTATCAGTGGCTTTGCAGGCGTAGGACGCCATTAGAATATACATGGTACATCAGATAATGGGATGAAGCGATACTTGATTCACGCGATGGATTGTGGGGATCAGTGTCGTGGAAATGGGGCGCACGTCCGGGCGGTTGTGACGGCGTCTTATATGTGTACTATAAGTGTACAATGACGTGAACCTTCAAATTTGTTTATGGAGTGGGATGTTTTCGGGTTAGGAGACAGAGGGTGGGTTCATTGATCTGGGAGGTGAGGAAACACTCCTGGGGTACCGTAATAACTACGTTATACAAGTGTACAATGGTGTAGCTTTCAGATGATGGCGCTATGGGGGGGATTGGTTTGAGAGCGGGCAGCGTCGAGTGTAGTGGCAGTATCTATAGATGTAAAATAATGCAAGCTTTCGATGCTGGGTCGACATCGGGCCTTACAGACTAGTCTTTTGTGTTAAATGCCGTCATTTCCATCTGACGACGATACAGCTCACCAATCCCCAGTCTACGGGTTGTCACAGCGACACAGCTCACCAATTACAAATATATATCAGAGCATTTCCATCATAGTTCTCTAGATTTGTATGTAATACCGCTTATGCCGGTGCTAGGGGCCGTGTGGTCATGTCATCCAAGTTGCCACATGAACAAGTACAATAAAAGCGTACCTGAGATACAACACATATCACTAATCGTTAGATTCTTGGGATGTGCTTTAGAATAGGTTAACCAGAAGACTATGCTGTGACGTCATGTGGCTTTGTCATTATGTCGGCACATCTTCCCACTTCCCTTATATGCGTTGTGATTTACATGTAAAATGATGTTATGGGGCAGGGCGAGGCTGAGTTGGGAGATAATGAGTGAAGTGCGCAGTGCTCTGGAGTGGAGAAATTCTACAATGGTCGAGGATTATAAGTGTACAATGGTGTAATCTTCTAGAATATATGAAGTTATGAGGTGATGCGATGTTCAGGTTAGAAGATAGTTGAGAGCAGATTTGCGTTAAACCAAGAAGTCCAGGGCATTATTTTGGAGAATCAATGCTGGCTAGTAAACTTTTATACATCAAAATCTCATAAAATCTCATAAATCTCATGAGTGGCAACATTTTCACCTGATTGAGTGGCATGGTTGCTTTGGACTAGGTAAACAGGAGGTAGTATCCAACAGGTGCATTGACCCCTCAGCCTTAAAACAGTGTTTGCTCAAGGATTTTGAATATTGGAGATCAGGCTTTGCCGAGGGGGGTTTTACATGTACCGGTACTGTGTCCCAAGCAAATTTTGAAGCTGTGCATGAGATAGTAACCAAGATATGGACAGGACAACAAATTGTTAGGAAGATATATTTTTTGTCATCTAGAAACTGTTCGTATAACAGTATTTTCGTTATTTTTTTTATTACACTATCTTGGAAGAGCGCAGACTCTAGTGCGGAAATTGTCGAGTCCCGTGCGGGATTCGATCAAGCGACCCACAGAGTCAGGCACCTAATCGCCGGAACTATATGTCGGCGATGTAAACCGGAGACCGGATCTGTGGGAAATCATCGGAACGCGTTAAAACCTGGTAGTGCACATCAGCAAAGTGCTGAGTTGTCCATCGAATAGTAACCGAGATATTGTCCGGACAAGAAAATGTTGACTGACAACCAAACGCCCCGACGTACATGACCATTACAAGACCCCGTAGCCCGATGGGCCGAGGGGTAAAAATCTAAGGGTAGTCCAGTGTTCCTTCTTATTCATCAAACGCTATATAGACGATCTTCTATAAGGGGATGGACCAGAACATGTCAGGTAATAACATTTTCCCCATGGAAAATTCCTTCGGACGAGGATTTAGCCTTTTGACCCTCTCCTATTCACTCTGGCATCTGCCTCCGAAGCCATTCTGGAATCTTTCAATAACGACAGATAAACTTGTTATACGTCTTATAGTTCTGAATGTATTTTTCATGAATGACCAAAATTGAAGCGGTAATTGAGGCGGTAGGGGCCGGACAAACAAATAAAAACGGGTATTCAAATTATAGTAAGATGTCTCTGGCACCATGGAAAACTGTTGACCGTTCTCTTGCAGGAAAGTGGCCAATGTAAAAATATAATAAGACTTTTTTTTATTCGGTGCTAATGTAGTTATACAAGTTACACAATATTTTTATTGGCGATGGCTGAATATTGAATAAGAGACTGGACGCTTCTACTCCAAATGATATTCCACAGAAAAATGTTAATGTCACAAGTGAAAAAAATGAGGCAACCTTATTATGTTAAGTTCGTGTGTTCGACAGGGTAAAGTTACCAACTGAAGCAAAAAATTTAAATTTCTCGATTCTCGAATGCACGCGTCTGGTCCAACACTCACTATTCAATCGTCGTTCATTAAAGAATCTCCGCGTCCATAATTCAACGACCTGTTTCATATACATGTAACAGCATAAGCACCAAATAAAAAAAACATTCATACTATACATTCACATAGGTTAGTTTCTTGAGAGAAGCGGTCAACAGATTTCAATGATGCTGGCAAGACATCATGATGTTCCAAAACTATCAAATCGGTATCGCTGATCAGTATTCTTAATACATATGATTTTTTTTAAAGTCGTTATCCAGAGAATGATGTATCTAAATCACGCTTTGATTGTGGATTTTCATATGAACGCCATGAGGATTTTGAAGTACATGGGTTCATACGGCCCCTAGCTTTGGGTTAAACTGAATTAGACACAAAGTTACGAAACGTAACGCCATAGATCTTGCACGCTACGCTCGAATTAACAGCATGCGATATGGATCGCCAATTAGAAAATTTTTGAGTGGAGGCGCCAATTTCCATAAGTTTCTGCAACAATGTTTTTTGACGTTGATTAAACTCGCCACATTTAACACTGGATCTAGCTAATGCTAGTAGGCCAGATATGAAGGATAAATGAACGTTTGTAACACCTCATTTAATGTAAAGACATGCATTCAAATTAAAATAACTCGCTGCCAATATATTAATTCACATATTTATCATCGCGGATGAATAAATCTGCCAGTAAGTATACGTATGGTGTGAATGCAGATTTGTTCTCACAAAAAAGACAAATGGTCTTTGGCGAGGGAAAGACGGCCCACTGAGCTTCAATGTGTTAAAGCAATCCGACTTTTGCAGATTATTGGAGGACAAAGGAGAGCATCTCTGTTCAGTGATCCAAGAGTCCAACCAGTCTCTGGTTCAGCTGATCAGCTTCTGGTTCGTATATTTTTCACGTCGCCGTATCTTTTGACATAGGAGATATGCCGTCATTTTCATCTGACGACGATACAGCTCATCAATCCCCAGTGTACGAGTTGTCACAGCGACACAGATCACCAATTTATCAATATACGTGTTGTCAGAGCATTTCCTTCATAGCTGTCTAGATTTATCTAATACCGCTTATGCCGGTGCTAGAGGCCGTGTGGTCATGTCATCCAAGTTGCCAGATGAACAGGTACAATAAAAGCGTACCTGAGATACAACACATATCACGAATCGTTAGAATCTTGGTATGTCCTTTAGAATAGGTTAACCAGAAGACTATGCTGTGAAGTCCTGTGGCTCTATCAGTATGTCGGCACCTCTTCCACATATGTGTTGTAATTAGCACCAAATTCAAAAGACAAGCATATTATCAACATAGGCTAGTTTCCTGCAAGAGAGAAGCAGTCAACAGTTTTCAATGATACCGGCAAGACATCTTGATGTTTCAAAGATATCAAATTCGTATCGCGGATCAGTATTCTTTATAATCCATGTCATATTTGTCGTAAAGTCGTCATCTAGAGAACGATGTATCCCAGTCACACTTTGATTGTGACTGTTCATGTGAACCTTTTCATATGAAAGACACTTTCTTTGAATATTGTGGAAATATAGTACATTTGTATTACAACACATATAAGGAAAGTGGGAAGAGGTGCCGACATACTGACAGAGCCACATGACTTCACAGTATGTCAGATATCATTGGTTAAAAATAATTTCCCAGGTTAAAAGATGGGGCAAAGTGAAAATATGCGAACCAGTACATGTAGCTGATCAGCTGAAGCCACGGGTCAATAAACAGAGAGGCTTGTTAGGGAAAGCGTTTTGCGACTGAGTTCATTCTGCCATTGTCGTTCTTGTCTGGCTGTCATAATATGTATTTATTCATTTTTTCATTTGTCTCACAGAAACTCTTGACTTGCGAAATGATAAACAGCAAACTGCACTGCCTTTATGAACAACTCTCAAGGTTGCTCAGCTGTGTGTTTAGTCTCCTCCAAATCTTCTAGACTCAAGCATGCAACACAGGTTTCTTTGATTAGCGAATAACATACCTTGAACCTTGTCTGAAACAATGCTTTTCTATCACACAAACCCGACTCGAACGTCAATAACTCATATCTCAGAATCAGCGCAGTAGTGAAAATGACTCAGTTATTGAGTGTGGCTGAAGAAAATATCTTTAGAGATGAAGTTAGTTTGGTATACTGAGGTTGGTTCAGCGGCATTATTAGATGTATAGATCACCTGGGGCTAGAAAGGTAAAAACGGTGCATCAGCCAATAAATCTGATCAATCCAAACATGGAAAGCTCATATTATCTGCAGTGCTGGCCAATGAATCTTCGCCAACATGCTAAATTAGAAGTCCTTCCATGTTATCAAACTCCATATTAGAGCGCAACAAAACCCAGATAATAGCCTCTGCTATAAAGCGACGCCCCCAAGTCGTTTCCGCCAAGAGCTTCAAAGAGTTTGTCCACCTGCTTTTTCAGTGAACAGAGGACGGACATCAGTGACACATGAATAATTTGCAATTATGTCGAGCTGTCCACATCATTCACGTCATCCACTCTATACAACACAATGATTTGTTTCTCTTTCGTTGAGTTTTGACATGTTTATTACTGCTAATGAATGGTTAACTAATTACAAAAAGTTACGCATTTTCGTTAGTTTATTTACAGGTGTATAACTACTCAGTGAACAGGAACGGACATCAGCGAGACACATGAATAATTTGCAATTATGTCGAACTGTCCACACCATTCACGACATCCACTCTATACAACACAATGATTTGTTTCTCTTTCTTTATCTTTTGACATGTTTATTACTGCTAATGAATGGTTAAGTAATTACAAAAAAGTTACACATTTTCATTAGTTTAATTACAGGTGTATAACTACGGTCCCATAAGATATCTGGTGACGCTGTTCGTCGTAACAAACATGTATGCTATTCAGCTTACAGAAGTAAATGTCACGCTGTTTGGTCATTAGGTCGAAGTCAAACACAATACAAATAAGCGTCACTGAAACTCAAGAAGCTAATGAAACAAGCAATCAGTCGGTTAAGGGGTAGCTAATTCTTATCAGTAACCGAGTTAAACTTCCGAAAATCCATACAGAATCTGGTAGACACTTCTTTGGAAGATCACGTGCTGTAAATGGGCTCCGTTTTCCTTTCATAGGCGCTCAATAGGCGTAGTTGAAAATAACTGCTAGAGTTTTCAGGAAAGATATGAAGGATAATGATGACGGTACCGTCACAATGTAGCCCACATTCCATCGCCTATATTATGTCCCACAGGTTAAAGAATTCGTCAAAATTATGTGTGAGCCTAACTACGCTAAGTTTGCAGGGCCTAATGCAAATATACCACCAATGATTCTCGTTTTTCTCAAACAAACCAGGCGGTCACCTCCATACACATCTTTTCATGGGTCCTCGAGTTTCAGATGAGACGCTGCCCTCACCTTAATCAGGTTGATCCTATTTCTGTACGCTAGCTGACTCTTTTCGAAGGCGGAAGAAGTGTGTATTGAAGCGGGATAGTTGTGTTCCTTCAGATGGCGCTCCAAGCTGTCGCGCAGTGATTTGAAGGAATTGTGTCCGTAATCTGTTCCAGTTCTCGACTTGACTGTAGAGAAAAATAGTTCCAAGATGGTGTCCAACTCTTCAGGAAGAATTTCTTCGATTTTACGATTGCTTCTATATGGTTCTTTTCGAAGCCAGCTATGAAATATATTGACGTGGCTACGAGTCTTGATCACGGTTCCCAGTAACTGACCTTGGTTGGTCTTCATTTTGTAGCCATCGGAAGCGCAGCCAAGACGTAGTGACGTGAAATCAGTTCCCCGTCTGAAATACTTGGCTGGACGTGGAACTGAAATAGATAAAACCATGGGATACATAATACTGAACAAACCGACACAACAATTGTTATAACACTGTCGTGGCACGAGATTTAGGTTAAGTTTATGCCCAGTTCATCTAGTATATTCATTTGAAAATTAAACGAGATATGTCTTGGGCTGAGAAATACTCTTCAGGTAGTGTTTGGTACAGCCTTAATTTCACCGAAATACTTTCATTCTCAAGGCCGAAAGAGTACCGTTATAAAGCGTTAGATTATATTGTAATTGTTGATATGCAATTTAAACACATGAAGCTGCGCTATCGAAACCCCTCGGCTCTGAACCCCAGCTATTATAATGGTGTCTCTACCAATTGATTGGCTTATGGGAAGAAATATTTACCCCTGGTATTGTAAGTGTACTTTCTTTGAAAAAAAAAAAAGTTTTCCTCCCCTTAAATTAATTTGTTTCTGGAATAAATACATACACTATAGATATACGTTTGTCATATCTTGGTAAACACAACTAAAATTGCTGAAATGAAAATCATTAGAAGAGAGCCAAATTTGGGGAAACATTTAAGCGGTGGGAATATAAAATGACGTGTGGCAACTAAAAAGTGTTGTTAGGTTAGGTTGTTAGCAAAACAAAAAAGTAAAACTACAAATCATGTTGTGAATAAATTTTGTTTATTATAATTACTGATAAAAAAACTTGTTAGTGGAAACAGATTTGCAAGCATTCTTCGCATTGTCTAAGAGAATAAATCAATAAATCAGTCATCCAATCAATAAATAAATGTGATAGTATACTAACATGATATAGAAATAATATGCAAACTTAAAATAGGAATTAGTGGATTTTGTTAGACAAGGGGCATAACTCTGCAAAATACTTTCTGACACGACCCATTTTCGATAGGCATCTAGTGTCATTTTCAAAACAGATTTGCAGGCATTCTTCGCATTGTGTAAGAGAATAAATCAATAAATCAGTCATCCAATCAATAAATAAATGTGATAGTATACAAACATGATAATCATATAGAAATTATATGCAAACTTAACATAGGAATTAGTGGATTTTATTAGACAAGGGGCATAACTCTGCAAAATACTTTCTGACACGACTCATTTTCGATAGGTATCTAGTTCAGGTCAAGAGAAACAACTGTATCACGTTAGGATGTTGTATATGGAACGGTTCTGAAATTATCACAATAACAAATCATAAATGGATTTTATTTGTAAAAAGGGGCATAACTCTGCAAAATATTGTCCGAGATGACTCATTTTCGATAGGCTTCTGATTTACGTGAAGATAAATAGATGTAACAAGTTTGGTTGCCATGCATGAAACGGTTCTGTAGATATCGCGGTAACGGACGGACGGACGTACGGACGGACGGACAGCCGTACATGATGACAATACCCCTAGGCCAAAGTTGGCCGAGGGGTAAAAACTATCCTCCTTATTCTAGAGTATTTCGAAGTTCCCAGTATAGACAAGCAAAATATTTATTAAAAAAATGCATCTTTCACAATGTGTGTTACGGTAATTCCCCTAATAATTCGATCACAGGAAGTGCAGCAAAAATGGCTTATATCTGGCAATATTCTTCCTGGCACCAGCTACAAAGTGTCACATTTTGTCATTATATGACTTTTCTTCAATTTGAATGAAGAATGGGAATGTTATTTTTTCTCTGTTTTTGAATAACAGAGTTGAAAAGTGAACTTCCTGTGATTGAATTATTAGGGGAATTACCGTACGAGGCAACCTATCAGAATATATAGGTGTATGGGGATGGGACGAGAATTAGTATACGAGATAGAGGGTGGGTTCACACGATCGGCGGGATGGGGCGGGGTGAGGCTTACTTGTACGTACAAAGGTCATCCCCCGTGGTTTACTGGCTGCATAGTGTAGTTGTGTTATTATGATGACATAATCATATTTAGATGACGACTTTACAACGAATATTATGGATTAAGAATACTGATCAGCAATACGGATTTCATATTTTTGGAACATCATGATGTCTTGCCGGCATCATTGAAAACTGTTGACCGCTTCTCTCTTGCAGGAAACAAGCCTATGTTTATGTATACTATGATTGTCTTTTTGAATTTGGTGCTAATACTGTTATATGGAATATGGAATAGGTCTTTGGATTATGGACGCGGATATTCTCTAATGGACGGCGGCTGAATTATGAATGACGGACTAGACGCTTGTAATTATGGTATAGTCGTCATATTCGACATCCGCCCACAAAACAATTCAATACAAACATAACATGACAATTAATAAGTTCCTTGCAAGACGTTCATAAAGTTAGACCGCAGTTCGCAGTTCATTATTCGAGGAGACCAGCAATTATTTCCTCAGATATGGAAATCTGTATTTTTTTTATTATGAGTACTTTGAACTCTGTATAGCAAGAGGGAATATCATGCTCTACATCTTGGCATATTCATATCCCAAAACTGACGCCAGGGGGCGCTGCTAGGGGCGCTGTTATGAGTCGCCGAATGACTGGTCCCCAATAACGAACAGCGAACCGCGGTCTAACTTTATGAACGTCCTTGCAATATAGAAGCGATCAACAATTTCAAATGATCACAGCATGTTCTACTGTCTGGCAAGTATTCCTTAATCCAAATGCTAGTATCTCAGTCACACTATGCCCATGACTGTTCATTTGAACACTATGGAGATGCAGGGTGCCTGGTGTTGGATTACGTAAGTAGTAGTATAAACCCCGAAAAGGTCGCATTTTGCCGGGGGAGGTAACTCTTGCATCCGACAGGTGGCGTTGTAGTGGCGGTTATGGATTGCATCAGAATTGGCTGTGCGCCAAGTTTTGACCACTATAGGTCCGTTAACCTTTGACCTTGTATTCCTCCGCGGTGATGCCGTCATGTCTGGCGGTGATGCGGTCACGGGAGAAAGCTTCCGCGGAGAAAAAGTAGTCCCCAGATTTGAAATACGCTGCATGGTCCGATTGGGTCGTATGAGGTATCAATGTGAAGCATTCGTGAAGGGGCATCTGATGGGCTGGGTGCGGGGTTGAAATAGCGTCATTCTGCGCATGCGCGGTGGACCAAGGGTATGGAAATAGACGTTTTGGGATCTAGGGGAGCCACTAATGGTCCAATTGGGTCATATGAGGTATCAATGTGAAGCCTATGTGAGGGGGCATCCGACGGGTGGGTGTGGGGTTGGAATATCGGCATTCTGCGCATGCGCAGTAGACCAAGGGTATGGAAATTGACGTTTTGGGATCTAGGGGAGCCACTATTGGTCCGATTGGGTCGAGTGAGGTATCAATGTGAAACCTATGTGAGGGGGCATCCGAAGGGCTGGGTGTGGGGTTGAAATATCGGCATTCTGCGCATGCGCAGTAGACAAAGGGTATGGAAATAGACGTTTACGGGTCTTTGTGGGCCCCTAATGGGCCGATGGAGTCGAGTGAGGTATCACTGTGAAGCCTATGGGAGAGGGCACCCACCTGGACTAGTATCTCGGCCGTTGTCAACATTCTGCGAATGCGCAAACAGGGAATTGTGAGAAAAGGGTATGGAAATAGACGTTTTGGGGTCTGGATGGGCCACTGTTGGTCCTATGGAGTCGTATGAGGTATCAATGTGAAGCCTATGTGAGGGGGCATCCGACGGGGTGGTGTGACGTGGAATTGACGTCATTCTGCGCATGCGCAGTAGACCAAGTGTATGGAAATATACGTTTTGAGGTCGAGGTGGGCCACTATTGGTCCTATGGAGTCGTATGAGGTATCAATGTGAAGCATTCGTGAAGGAGCATCTGACTGGGTGGATGTGGGATAGGAATATCGTCATTCTGCGCAAGCGCGGTGGACAAAGGGTATGGAAATAGACGTTTTGGGGTCTGGGTGGGCCACTAGTGGTCCTATGGAGTCAAGTGAGGTATCAATGTGAAGCCTATGTGAGGGGGCATCTGCCTGTACTAGTGTGTCGTCCGTGTTCAACATTCTGCGCATGCGCAGACAGGGAATTGTGGGAAAAGTGCATTGGAATGAACGTTTTAGGATCTAGGGGAGCCCCTAATGGGCCGATGGAGCCGTATGAGGTATCAATGTGAAGCCTATGTGAGGGTCATCCGCCTGGACTAGTGTCTCGGCCGTTGTCTACATTCTGCGTATGCGCAAACAGGGAATTGTGAGCAACGCCGCCAACGCCAAGCTCAACGCTTCAACGCCCTGGTGAATTAACCCAAAAGCTCTGATTTTCATGGAATTGTCACTAATTCATTGGAAATGCAGTGACGCCCGTCAACGTCCGCCTTAACGCCTAGCATAACGCCTTGACGCCATGATATAGACAGATGAGAGAACAACAACAACAAGGATGAGAGAACAACAACAACAACAAGTTGTTTTTTTTCATATAGTTTATTTTCCCCTCCATCATAACATACCCACGCTGGGGGAGCCGCGTTGGGTATGTTTACAATTCAAGAATACTCTTGTCCAATCAGAGACCGCCATTTGGTCCTGCCATATTCGTTCTTGCCCGTTAGATGTATTCACGGCTGCACTTGTCCAATCAGAAGCCGTCCTTAAGAAAGTCCCATCTTCGGCCCTGTTCGCTCTCATTCGTTTGTTCTAATCGTCGTCGGTCAGGCCTGGATATTCGTCGGGCAGCATATCCTGAAACAGTTGTTTGCGCATTCTAATCGCATTTTCCAGGGCCTCGGTGGGTGGTAACCCCATATCCTCTTCCAAGTGACGCTTGGTCTTCATGATGGACCTGTGCGTGGGGTCACCTTTCATTTCAAGCGGTAGTAAGGTATACTGTTCATAGATCGCCATGGCTGTTTTCTGATGCGGGGCCGCATTTCGGTGTACGCCTGTTGTAAGTTATCCTGTCCCGCGTCCTCGATCGCTTCAGCGTGAGTATTGATAGCTGCTGTCACAATACGATCCCAGAAGGTAGGTTCTGCCTCACTTTCCTGGGATGTAGGCTGACTATCTGAGGTCAAGCTCTCAATATCAGTAGATAGACTGTCAGCAATCTTGGATTCGGTATCAGTCGATACACTCTCATCGATCTCTGTATCAGCATCCGATTCAACGGACTCCTCGGCGTCTTCAATCCCATGTATATTTTTCTGGTGTCGCATCATATCGTAATGTCTGGTGAACGTGCGTTCACACTCAGAACAAGTATAAGCCATATTGACGGTTGAACGTCAACTGTGCGTGTTTTGGGAAAACACTCGCTTTCATAGACAGTAACGCCCGCCAACGCCCACTGTTACGCCTTAACGCCCTATATGTACGCCTTAACGCTCGTCTCAACGCTTTAACATACTTTCTTAACGCTTTAACGTCGTTTAATGATGCGTTCAAACAAATGTTGCTTTTGTGCTATTGCTCTGACATACGCCGCTTTCCAGTTCATGCCCGAGGTTTTCAGCATCGACGCTGTTCTTTCGATTTCCATATGGACTGGGTCCTTGTCCAACAATTTCATATGGGTCACGAGGTCGACATACTGCTGACGTAAAGCCCGTCGTAGTCTGGGTGCCAATCTGTTATGGGCTAAACTTGCGGCTTCTTTTTTTCGAATATCCTTTGTGTTGAAACTTGTTTTCTGTGG
>JAVTVY010050942.1:0-26817 GCA_036873755.1 Hanleya hanleyi
TACTTACCACACTATACCCTTGGGTCAAGCTCTACCAGAAAATGTAAAAACAAATTCAAGATGGCCGCTTTGATGACGTCACAGTGACGTCATTTTCAAAAACGGCATTTTTGGTCAATTTTTCGGTCGGATTTTTCGAATTTTTTATTTATGCAATTTCTCCGCAAAAACTGCATGATAAATTAATAAATATTAATGTGATGTGAAATAAAATAGTTTTTGCCCACTTTTCATCGCGAAAAAGCAGAAATTTGGAAGAAATATGACCAAAAACAAAATCATTTTTCTGATACCCCACGTGGCCGCCATCTTGAATTTACCCTCTGCTCAGGGTAATGACCCCAATATGATAAGCTATAAAGTCAAGGAGTTTCAGCTCTCCATTTTTTGTCGTTCCGGAGATAGCGCAGAAAGTTTGGGCAGCCAGCAGAGTACCACAGGCCAGGTAGGGTTAATGGACGGAAAACGCAAAGTTTGGTATGGCGGGGGGGGGCATTTCGCTCCTTTGTAAACGCAAAAGTCAGGCATGATATGAAAAAAATCAGCTAAAACGTGTCACGGTTTGAACACAATAGCGTTTGTGTTTTCGGCCTAAACTTGTTGGCGCTGGTTTGTGTAACACATATACAATGTGTGTGTAAAAACAACAACGTGATTTCTAAACATGTGTTCAAACTGTACCTTGTGTATGTGTTTAGGCAAGTTTTCAACTCCTGGACATATGATTGGCAATAAGAAATAACATAACAGTATCCATATTTAAAACAGTATCAGAAGCACAAAGATGGTGTATTTTACCCGAGGTATTGTATCCAAGTTTTGCCCACCTTTTTGATATAATAAAAGTATTTAATTATGTCATATTTTCTTGAATTTTCTATGCTATAAATGAATGGCATACTGAAACATATATGAAAAACAGATTACATTATTTCGTAATTTGTCTGGAAATGCAGTCCACATGCCATTGGTGTAGGTTTAGACATTGCGTATACGTGCACGCGATTTAAATCTTTTGCCGTAGATTAACGGCCGCCTTACATAGTCCACGTGGCACCAACGTGCATAAATATACGTAAAATATCCATTCCCAAGTAGCCTAAGACAATGTTATTCAGATAGAAGGTCCCAATGATATAATGCATTTCCTGGATTACTATTTTAATCCGGTCTGCCTTATCAGTTTGAGACCGATTGTGACTTCTGAATCGCTGTACATATCTCCTAATTGGATTGCTGTATAGGCCTACCGTTCTTAATCTCCTCTCGGAACAGGACAATTAACAGGAACATGCACGGATATCATGTGGAGAAATACGGGTACCAAAGATGAACTCGGATAATTCTCCAATAGGTATCGCAATGACAGTCAAGCTGGTAATATTATAATCGGTAGAAGAAAACTTTCTGGCTTCAAAATTATTTTTGACGGTTTCGGTTTCGGTTATTCGACAGAAATTAGACTTGGCCGTAATTCACTGTAAAAAGAAAGTATTCAAACTACCGAAAGTGGATGTAACTTGGCTGCAATCACTTTGGGTAGTTCGAAATACCAGTAATCTGGTAGCTCTATTTTTTAGCATAGTTGTTCGCACGACGTTTCGAACTAACACATAATTGGAACACAATAATTTAATATATATATTATTATTTATGCATCATCATTAATTATTTATTTTTCAAATGCTTACTGGCCTCTTCTCTTTATATTTCTTATTAGCCTGTGTTTTATGTAAATTGTCTGATGTATTTCATTGTATGTGGGACACGCGTTATAAGCTTGTCGTACTGCGCTCCCATCACTTTGGTGTGAAATAAAATAATTTAAACAACTGCTACTAACGTTACGAAAACAGGACGCTGGTCTACCATTTCATGTATTCTGAAGCGCCGAATGTGGAAGAAACCAAGTTGCAGCCACATTTCACAGATCAAACTACTTATTTTCGCGATAGGTAGTCTAAAATCCCGATTGAGCAGTTCAGATGTGAAGTGGTGTGGCCTTGTGATGCATCGAAAGTTATTCATATTTGTGTTTTTGAAGACCAAGAATGAAAACAAATCCTTCCTACATGACAGCAATAAAGCCGTTTTTTTCAATCTAAAACCTGCAAAATTATATTTTTATTGAAGTTTATGTACTGTCATATCACCCTAAGAAAAAAATGCGAAGATAAAATGCATGATAAAATGTTTTCCCTCGCTCATTTGGGTATTTTGGGGGCATTTATATGGACGATTTTCTCTTGTAACAATACGACACCTCATCAAACCAAATACTATATCACCCTACCGAATCGGCAAGTATGATGGTAGGTAAACACCGCCGGTCACGTGTCAAATCACAGTCAATGGTAGGTTTTTCGGTGCTTCGTTATCAAGCGTGGGCGTGTGTCTGACCAGCCGACAGTGATCACAGCCGAAAATGAACGATTTTCAGCATATCGATGACAGGTATGGCTACTGGTGTCCAGTCATTTTTTGATGGAGAGATATCATACTATATTGTCACCAAATGTAGGGTTATTACTATTTCAAGTTAACAACATTTTTAAAGATTTTTGCGGCGAGAGGTGTTTTTAGGTGTTGGTGAACAGTCCATGGTAGGTATTAGCATCGAATTATAGTGTGAGGAAATGAGCACAAAATGAACACGTGGGAACTTACTACCTGCCTCATGTATCACTGACTCATTCATCTCTCGATTCCTTTCACTTGTGTGTGTTTAAGAGGAATATGAACCATTAATAGTTTATTCTCTGTCTGTCTGATATTACGACAGTCCATGGTATCATCATCGAACCGATCGACAGTCCATGGTAGGTCAAAATACAGTCAGTCCGAACTAGCTACCATGGACTGTCGACATATCTGATATACAATCATATGCTGCCTCATTATAACATTGCAGCTGTTATCCGGCTTCAATGTGAAGTGATCCAATCTACAGTTCATGGTCGCATGACACATAGACTGGTGCATTCACCTACAATCATACTTGTCGATTCAGTAGGGTGTATATTTTCACACAATATATTAAGACGTTTGGTTATTTGGAAGAGCCAAGAATGATATCGGCTTGAGGCACCATGTTTTTGTTGCAAGAGAAAAATACCAAAATATATCATGGAGGGTATTGTGATTTCCATATGGTTTTTTTCTTCAAATTTTCATATGGGCATTTGTGATGTGCATGCATACTGATAACGTTGTCTCATGCCCACACAAAATCGACATCATAGCTTGATCTATTTGGCTTTTTGGGACAAATGGGATATTTAGCTTCCGGATTTTTTTTGAAAACTTCGCAATGGAAACAAATTAGGAAATGAGCCTTATATACACCAATAGCTGGTCGTATCGGCGAAATTAAAACCAATTTTCATAAGATTATATGCAGAGGATCATGGGTAAATTCAAATGGTGCCAATGACGAGTCATTATAAATTTTCGATTTATTTTCTTTTTCGCAAAAGTATTTTATTTCACCTATAATAATCATTTTCTGACGTATTGAACAGTTTCTGTGCCAAAAATGCTTCATAAAATTTTGTTTTGGACAAAAATCGATCAAAATATGTCGAAAAGTGCTTCCTGACGATTTACCAACATCATAGGCCTTTTAATAAATCTACTTAAATGAATTAATACCTTCTTGGGCGGGTTATCAAACAAATTCTTTGTCGCATATTTAAAATAATATGATGGATAAATCTATTTCTGAGTTCTTCAAGTTGCATACTGTAGAATAAAATATAAGTTTCATCTCCAATAGCTCCATTATTACATAATGTACATACTCTATCTTTGGTTATGGGTAACAGTCCAGCGACCTGTAAGAAACAAATTCCTTTCGAAGATAAAATTCCTTTCTCCCCAATGGGACTTCTATTTCCTTGCAGTTAAAACACTAAGTTGGATGCTAGGGTAGGAATTGATTATCTTATCAAACCGTGGAATTATATAAGTATATCGAATTATGCATGCGTTGTAGTTTACATATGGTTGATTATTTCTCATTTCCGGATCAAAATCCTTTACCCACATGTGATACAGAGAAAATTGAAAATCTTGACAAAATATCATTATGAGATTATCGAGTTATCCTTCTACAAATAGGAAGCGCTTTCTATACGGATATGCATGTTGCTCGTGGGTGGTACCGATCACGGGTATATTATAATCAACCCTACTACCCTTATATGTATGGTCGGATTTCCGATTGTCCGACTCACTCACGTACACCATGTGGAGGCTAAGAATGTCCGGTGGCTAAGAGTGCCCGACCCCTATCTTATAACCCAGCTAGGACATTTTTCTCCACATTGGGGGCAAGTTTCCGTCCTCGGTTGCAATAGAAAAGGATATGAGAATGGACACTATTCGCCAGGACGTTCTTATCCATCACACCGGTAGTATATAAACGTTAAATCCCTCATGATTTGAGGCGTACACGTGAGAGGAAAGTGTGGTGGGTTGACTTTGACTTTGGGGTGAACCCTGGAAATTTGATATCGGTCACGGAGTGAATGGAGCCATTAGAAGTCATCAGTAGTAGAGAATCCACAGTAACGTGGGTACGCACTAGAGAATAGGCGTCTATATAAACCCTTATACACTGTTCCATAGGGGGGGGGGGGGATGTGGGGACACCGGGCTCGCGCAGTAGCGTACGATTGGAGGAGTCTCGTGGCCGTAGTGCGATGTTGACCAACGACCTCAAAATCGTCAAGGCGTGCATGCGCAGTCAAGGAGTAGTAGAGAAAAGGCATGCTTTGGTACACAGGGGAGATTTGGGTGATATATGAGCAACCGTGAGTCCAAATGTGTCGTGCATGTTGTTACGTGGAAGCTATCGTGGTCAAGAATACGTCTGGGATACTGCCTACGTGCCCGTCCTCTTCTACTCCTCGAATGCGCGCGCGCTCGCCATGATGTCACCAGCTGATGGTCCTTAGATCACACAAATCGTACGCTACCGCGCAATCCCGATCGATAGATCCCCAACACCCTACTCTTTGCCTCACAAGAGAATGTCATAGTGCTGTAGTATTGGGTATTAGGTCCGTGAATACTAAGAGATTTCACTTGTCTATACCCTCGATTGCGCATGAGCACCATGGCGTCACCGGTCAGCGTGGACAACATTCCAGTCGGAGGCTACTCCATGAACTCCACGAGAGCTTCCATATAACACTATGCACGGCACATCAGGATTTATGGTTACTCATATATCTCTCAGACACTCGCATGCGCATCCAAACACGGCCTTCTGAACATCCTCGACTACTTATGCGCACCACGATATCACCGGTCAACAAGCAGCGCTTCAAAACGACACCATGCACGACACACTTTGGACCACGGATGGCCCATAGATAGTTCGAAAACTCGCATGCATATCCCACATACCCTTTCTCGACTACTCTCCGAGTGCGCATGCGCACCATGACGTCACAGTTCAACGCAGACAGCATCCCAGTCGTATACTATACCACGAGAGATTGAAGGATGACTCATAGTTCGTTCAAAATCTCCGCTGCGCACTCGATCATGCCTTTCTTAAAGGTTATACCAAATGACTCTATACTACTTTGCATTAAAACATACCCGGTAGTGTTCCAAACAACAAATTAGTATTTTTTTCTTGAATAATGTCGTCGAAGTGGGTTTTAGGACACGAATAGCACACATGTGGGAGAAAACGTATTGGAGCCATGACCTCCGGTGCATGACGTCACAACCTGATTACGATTGCGCCGTAAACGTCATAGTCTATGACGTCAGGCGTTGTTACGAAAGATTCACCCAACTGTGGGAGTTCTAGCGTGATGTCGCTGACATTTTGACGTCACAACAGGCATTTGACCGAGATCGTAATCAGGTTGTGACGTCACAGGTCAAGCGATCACAGCTTTCGCCGTTTTGAAAGGGGCGTGAAATTGTCGCACTTTACTGCTGCTATTTCCAACCTTGGGCAGTTTGAAAACATACAAAAATGTAAAAGAAGTCTATATAATCACCTCTACAACAATTTAGCACAAAAAAGTAGCAGATTTTGAGACCATTTTGTATAACCTTTAACTACTTCTCGACCATGACGTCTCGGTCAACGTAGACAACATCCCAGTGTTGTGCTACACCACGAGAGCTCCAAGACCATGCACGACACATCTGAACCCATGGTGGCCCATATATCAGCCAAACACTCCCCTGCACACTCGAACATCAGTCACTATTTATTATCGTGTACACGATTTAATGATCAGAGACTCCACTTTTTTAATGAACTTATATGTGCTGGTGTTTTCAATCACACCATGGAGTCCATCTTAAAGCCTAGAAAAAACCGTGATAAAGTTTTTATGGCTATTTATAGGTTTATGCTGCGCACACGCAGATTTTAATTGATTTTATTATTCTGTTCTACAATTCACATCTAGTCTAGGGGAGTGTACAATTGTTGCCTCCCCTTCCACCCTGTGGAATTATTTATAATAGTTATATTGGTTAATTAATAGTACATGCATATTACAAGTTGATGAATAATAAAATTCTAGAATAGTTTAATATATATTTTCTTACCTGTGGTTAAGAAATTATACCAATATTTCTGCTCTGGTAAAGAGTTTTGTTTTAAATAATGTCTTTGCTTGTTCTGGTTGGACATTGGTGTCTGAGGATACCAGAGGAGGTCCTCATTCACGGTGTTCACCAGGATGAGTATAGATATTACATCAAATCTCGTTTTTATTCACCACATCGGCAAATCTAAATCTATATGATGAGTTTAATTTTTGTTTAAACAAAATATGCATGTGCTATATTGGCCTTTTTAATTCAGTTTATATTTTTTTTTATAGATAGGGTCGTTAGGATTTTATTACTATTAAATTAAGTGTGTTGGTCCGTACATATGCTCCCTTCCTTTTATGTCTCTAACCTCACCATGACATTAAATAACGCATTTGGAGTTTGTTTTTTCTACATGTTTTTTAATCCATTACAAATCCGTATAGTTGGATATTTTAAATCAATATTTATGTTGTACATCAAACTCAATGCAACGACCTGGCGCGCATCATTTTACCAAATTGAAAGCGCCACCCAAATTAAAAATTGATTGATTGCACACTCGAACATGCCCTTTCTCTATTAGTTTTCGACTGCGGATGCGCGATATAACGATCATGACGTCACCGTTCAACCTTACACCGCGGTCCTGGTATCCCCTACATACCCACCCCTATGGGCCAGTTTATAGGGGTATACATAGACGCTTCGTCTCAAGCGTATCTACTAATGACGTCACCGAAGGCGCCACAGTCACGTGACTTCTACAATCCTAGTGACTTCATGCACTCTGTGACCCATACGCAAGGTTGAGAGTCAAAGATCCGCCCCAGCATCACAGGTCAACGCACCACACTGCACTCACGTTTACGCCTCAAACCATAGAAGATTTAACGTTGATATACTACTAGCATGACTGAGATACACGAGAAGTTGGATGAGATCATTAATAAGAACATCGTTATTCAGACTTCGTTGAAACCCGTGAGCGCTTCGCTCTAACATAAGGCAACAACGCGATCGTGTCTCTTAAACTTCTTATTTCATGCTCGCATGGATTTCCGCAATCTCAGTAAACTCAGAATATCACGGAATATTAATGAATATACTTGCATACGGGTATTGCTCTGAGTTATCATCTTGGTATACCTAGAATGGCATTTCCAAGAATGTTTTCGTATCACACATAAAATTATTTGAAATATACTTTGATCGTTACTGTTAATTGGATACCATGGACATCCTATATACATAACGCGCGGCGAACTGGAAATAACCCCTTTGAGAGTGAGGCTATATGTTTTTCTAACCCAAAAACCTCCAAAATTTGATATTCTTTAATTTTACTTAGTGGGGTTTCGGATTCAAGATAATAAAAGACAGTTACATAAAAAAAGCTTGGATCAATCGTGGATTCAAAATAGATCGCTTGTCTGTTCTGGTAGTTCTGGTAATATGCCATCGAGCTTTTTTTTAATTAAACATCAATCCATTTTATCCAACTGTCTTGCAATGATTTCGTGTCCATGGGTTGAAAAAAAAAGCAAGTTAAACTTTCAATAATCACGTTTGCTGAATAATATATAGGATAGGGGATTCTAATAACATTTTTTCCAATTTATTCAGTCATAATAAATTAATATCAACGCTTCCCGGTTATATGTCGCCTACAACGACACAAATAATGGAGGAGCGTCGAGAAGATATTAATTTATAATATTTATTCTTGGGACATATCCTGGTCTGTGTGTGGGTACGATTTTCTTATCCTTTGAGCTAGCAGGGACGGCGACACAAAACCAAACAAAACAATGCAGAGTGTAAAAACATATCTGTATTGAATGCAGATTTTTTTTTCTTCCAATAAGCATGAGAGGCATCTTTGCGCATTCACATTCATAAGGTTTACTTTGTTCGGCACCCTGTGTTAGTGTCATGGTCAAAGCTTAATGAACCGTCACAAAATATTATTGCAGAAACTTATAAAATTTGGCGATACATAGCACATGATGATACAAGAGAAGAGCGTATAGCGTGCAAGATTTATTTCGCTACGTTTCGTAACTTGTGTCTAATTCCTAGGGGTCTCATAAACTCATGTATTTTAAGATGCTCATGGAGTTTATATGAACAAACGCAGTCTTTATGCCAAAATAAGACTGGTGATCTCATTATTTTATTCATTATTTTGAATGATAGAGGATTAAGCTACATGTACCTCTTGTCGAAATATAGTAATAATAACATTTTATTTCTCGAATTGTTTGGAACCTCCTTACAACAATTCCGCTTAATCCGGAGCTAGGGGCCTCATAAACTCAGGTATTTTAAGATGGTGATGGTCTTCGTATGAACAATCACAATCAAAGCTTGACTGAGATACATCATACTCTAAAGAATTTAAAACGAAAAATCAAATGGATTAACAATACTGACCAGCAATACGGATTTGACACTTTTGAAACATCATGATGTCTTGCCGGCATCATTGAAATCTGTTGACATCTTCTCTCTTGCATTTTTATGCATACTAAGGTTTCTTTTTACCTCCGTCGATCAGACGGAGGTCTAGGAGCGCAACGTGAAATCTCCCGCCAAATAATTGTCATATAGGGAACCCACGACTCACAGGATTTCCAATAGGGATTGTCATGGCTCCCGACGAAATTTTGACGCACTTTTGTTGGACACTACACCGGGAGATTTAACATGGCGGCCCTCCAGCTTGCGTAGAGATGGACAATGCGATTTTTTGCCGTTTTTCTGGTAAGTTTATTGTCGCCATTTGATGTCATTACAACTCAATGATTCATAGTACACCACCCGTCATTTCTATATATCGTAAAGTATTTGTCGGCTGATGACTTATGTCGAAGCCAACCAAATAGTCCAAGTTGTTGTTGTTGGATATCAAACTGACTGACTGACTGGAAGACAACAGCACACTCGACGATCATGCCCTGATTTTTCTGATACTTGTTTTCTTTCAGTGGATGATATCCACCAGCCTGGTTGTTTAAAAATAGTTATTCTAAATTTTGCTGATAAATTGTATTTCCGGAGAGGGGGGAAGGGGGGGGGGGGGGCTATTTATCTTGGCATTTGGCAGTTGAATAATGGTTCGATTTTGCAGAAGCACCAAATTGATCTACCTGCGCGAGTCTGTAAACTTATTTAATAAAGCTGATAAATAATATACATATACTTTTCTTTTCATTTATCCTAACAGTTTGTGTGCTGTGAGACTTGTTGATGAAGAATAATTTGCTTGTTAAAACCTGATAATATTCTGAAAACTTATTCTGAATTGTAGCTGAAACAAAGGAGTGTCTACATTCCACATGTAGGCCTACATTATTGAGATTTTTGACTGATAGCATGGATGGAACCTTTCCCAATTTTTTATTATTTTTATTTTATTTTATTTTTTTAGTTTCAAGCCCTGGACATACCACTGGGCATTTATTTGCCATACGATCACATTTCACATGCTTTGTTCAACCCCGTGATCTGGAACCAAACAGACAGTATCACTAGATGAAATAAGGAGATCATGATATACATTTCAGGTTTTACCGATGCCAAATGACTTGAACAGAAGACAATTAGACAAAAAGAAAATCAATAAATATATCAATAAATAATAAATTACATAAAAAAAATTCTTGTCTATGCAAGGGGGACATCAGACACACTGACAACACAGACCATTCATTCAAATTTCGCCTTCCATTGGGGAGGCAGAAATATTCCTCAAACACAGTATACATATTATCTTTTGTGATCTAATTTTCGTGCGTCAAAATATTGCTCCATAGAGAAGTTACTGATATAAACAATCCTGTTCTAGATTATGATATACTGGATTATTATCATGCTCATGCCACTAACATGAACTCCAATACAACCAGTGGTCAAGATCCATCATCGTTCTTCAGAATTCATATTATTGATCACTCATAGATTGGATTAAGTTCTCATAGTACTCAGTTCTCATTTCATACGTTTGCAAATTCTTGTAACATGGTCAGGTTCCAGTTCTATTAAGTACACGTATGAAAGGCGCGAACTGGTATGATGGATTTCATCTTGTGTATGACGAAAGAATGAAATATAATGAAGGCCACAAACATTTTCAATGAAGTGAGTTTTGATATTAAATATGTATACAATTGATTCCAACTTGCAGGTCATTGATTCAGCACTTCTGATATCAGATGCAACAGGACTGTTACACAATGGATGTACTGGATGAAATGGAAAAACCAAAACAGACTATTGATTGGTTCAGCTGTGTCAGAAAGGTGTGGAATGACAGAGGTGGTGAAAATCAGAGCCAGTGATTGGCCACAACCCCTCCCCCCCCCCCCCCCCCCCCCCCCACACATTGGATATCAGCTGATTCCTCAGGAAATAAACATTACGCATGTAATGACCACCGGCAGAGTGATACATGTGTCAATCGGTCAGACATTTTCAAGGATGCCCAGTTCTAACTTAAAACAACCATGCCGGACTTCATTCCTTCTCTCAGAATAATTGGATCTAACTTTTACAAAACCTGCAGCTCCCAATAGCTCCTGGATCTAGACCACATAAGTGAAGGGATCTATTTTATCGGTGCTATGGCATAAATATCATGTAGAATGGGATTGTGTGGATAATATCAGATTCATGAAAGTTGAAATCCTGTAGCATGCTCCACAAATATCATCAAAGGTCATAAAACGTTCTGGTCTGCACCAGTGTGGATCTATACTTGTTGTTTTTTTACAAAATTATCTCCCTTGACCAGGTGAGGACTTGAATGTGTCTGAAATGATTTAGCTTCTAGAAACAAAGACTTCATTTCCTGAGTAGAGGTCAAAACCGAACATATTTTGATTATTTTATTCAAATTTCAATTCCACTTCTGGTATATGTATATGTATAAAATACATACAGAATGAACTGCATACAGAATAACACAAAGAACAGGTATATGTATCTCATTACATTCTTAACCAAAGATCAACACCTGGGTGATATTACAACAATACCATGGTGTTATATATTGTTATGATTGGCTTAACTTTAGCTGCTGAAGATATTTCTAATTTGAGGGTAATGGGCAATCATACTTTATTTTCATAACTTCATTTATTTTCACAATAAGCAACATAATTGAGATTACCAAGTGAAATTTTACAACATAATATAATACGCATCATGGGTCTCCTTCAGTTTAGTGTAGACATATATACCCTTGAATATCTGTTACCATGATTCAGTCATAATATTGTCTGTATTATATTGATGTCGACAAGGAATATACATAATTATTTGATAGTATTATTAATTGTATATTGTTTATGATTAACATGAACTTTTTATTCGCTGGAATCCAGCCATTTGTTCCATATGGGCAATATTCTCATCAGCCATCACCATTCAATATGAATGTGATACATGTACAAGTCCATGGTAATTGATACATTATGGTGAAGGTGACCTGTAACACCAGTATACAAAATTATTCCGAGCTCATTGAATCATCATCACATGATGCTGAGACAGATCAGAACGGAGTGTCGGTAAAATAAGATGTGTTTTGTAGAGGATTCTGTCAATGAGGATGCTATACTGTACACATACAAAATATGAAGTGTTGATGTGTAGGGCCTATAGCATAAAATCACAAGCAAGTTAGTAAAACTAGGCATACAGGGTCTCATTTCTGCCGCTAACGTGTTGATTTGGGTGAGGGCGTCCTCTCAGGGGGAGGTGTGGGTGGGAAGGGGTCCAATGTCTCAAGCAGTATTCCAGGTTTTCCATCAATATACTCTATTCCATACCCCAATATTTCAAGCACGTGAAATCAAAGAAAAATTATTTGCGGGGAATGTGACTTCCACATCCCTAGCTGGACATGCTAGTGGGGAACCCTCAATCTCAGGTTAATTACCATTGGTGAAGTTAGAGTCCAACAAATGCAAAATTGAGCTTGGCATCCGGCACTATGTTATTCAGTGATGTATTCCCCTACTGACTCTGTTGCCTCGACGGAGCTCTTTGCGCTCATCCAGCGCTTGTTCTTGAATTTGATGCTAATGCTGTTATAAGAATTAGGTATTTGGTATATGGAGGCAGAAATTCTTTAATTGACGACGGCTGAATATTGAATGACGGACTAGACGCTCGTATTCCAATTGAAATGATATATATGTAATATTTAAATTATTTATACTTCCGGACATCATCATTTGCTTAACGGCAAATATTTAGAAGAAAAAAAAATGTTGTACGAAACAACAAAACAAACAAAACAAACAGAGTTTACACAGGCGAAATTTTGCTGTTGTATTGCTCGGAAATACGCTAGAACGCATTTCTAGCCACGTACGACCCCTGGAGCTTCCGGGGCCTAGGCGGACCCTGGACCCTCGCCTATTGTGCTATGATAATGGCCCCTCCAATCACCAATTGCTTCCGCCATGCCTGGCTACGGGTCTGAAACGAACCACACGATTTCCTTGAGTCAAGATCTACCAGAAAATATAAAAACAAGAGCGCAAGGGACTTCAATATACGCCCGTGTATCTGGAATTACATTGGTCCAAATTCCAAGGTTGTTTAATAGCCTTGATTCCAATTGGTAGCTAGCCTACAATTTTGTGCTTCTGAGAATGTAACATATATAACATCTTATATTGAATGATAAACTAAAACGAGCTTAACTCTTGGTAACTAGTTGACCTTGAAGCAAGAGCCGAGAGCTCATATAGCCCACACTGAAATCGACAATAATCAAACACAAGAAAATAGTAGTTTTCCTGCAAACGGATTCTTTTCAGAGGAGAGAATTTTTCATGAAAGATGAAGAAAGTGATGAAGTAAACCTTTGTTCTTGAGTTAATAAACAGGTATGAAGTTCATAAAGAATTTGTGAATTTCCAATTCATAAATTGGAAACCAATTTCCCCGTTAAATTAGTAAATGTATGGTTTTTATTTCACAACAGTTTAACTAAATGTAGCTGTTTCCAATATGGGCGACAACTCCACAGGAGAATGCCATATACATGTAGGGGAGAGAACTCTGAATATTCCAACCTAACACATATGGTCAGCTAAACTTGATTCAGTTTTGAAGGACTGTGAGCTTGACCTTGGACAAATTGATCTCAAAATGTATGGCTCCTCTCTGCCATGCGAGTAAGGTATACACAAAGTTTGTTACCATTCCATACCTTGAAACTAGAGATATCGCATGGACAACAAATGTTAATGGATGAATGGACAGAACGCAACATCGCGTTTATGGGAGTTATTAAAGATGAGATTCATTTTATGTTTTAATGTAACAAGTATACAAGTGTTAGAAAAGGCTTATTATCACCTCATAAATTGATACTCAAAACTTGAACTTTAGGCACCTTCAGTTTGTGCATGATAAGTTTATATGGTTAATGAGCTCTGAAGATGCTCTTATTTGTAACTCTGTGGCTGAATATACATGTATATATAGTATGGAAATTAGATCTGCATGTATGTAGAGGGAGACCTTTATTTGTATTAATACTCTAGTCTATAGTACGGCTGTTCCATACAGCAGAAAAAGTTGCAAGTTTGTCTAAATTTTGTTAATTGTTCTTTCTGTGGGTCAGATTACTTTGCCAGTGGGATGGGAATCTAAATAATAAAGGGAGGGAACTTGACGGGTCTTGTTTGATTGTATGCCTCCAGAGGGCTCTGTGATTAGCGAATAAAGTCTATTCTATTCTATTCTATTCTATTCTATTCGCATTACACGACTTCGTCTTCGACAGGCATACGAATATGTGACTTGTAATGATTTCTTGATTTTGGGATCACAGTGACCTTGACCGTTGACCCACATTTTGGTATGTAACACATTTCCTTCTAATGTCTCTAATGGCAGAAAAATTTATTTTTTAATGATTTCCTTTTTTGGATCAGTGACATTGACCTTTGACCTTGCCCTAAATTTTGGTACACGATACATCTTCTCTCAGTGTATCATTGGACACAAACAAAATCATGATTTTTATGAATTTCATGATTTTGGGGGTCAGTGACCTCGACGTTCGGCCTTGACCTACATTTTGGTATGTGCCACATCATGTCCCCCTAATGTATCTACTGACACACAAAAGTAGTTTTCAAAGATTTCTTGATTCTGGAGTCACAGTTACCTTGACTATTGACCTTGACCTAAACTTTGGTAGATGACAAATCGACTTCCCGTGATTTCTCAATGGACACAACAATCATGATTTTTAACAATTTCACGATTTTGGGGTCACAGTGACCTTGACCTTTGACCTTGACCTAGATTTTGGTATGTGACACATCGTGTCCCCTAATGTATCTACTGACACAAAAACATGTTACTTTTAATAATTTCCTGATTTTGGGGTCACAGTGATCTTTGACCTTGATCTAATTTTTGGTATGCGACACTTCATTTCGCCCTATTGAATCCACTCACAAAAAATAGTAATGTTTAATGATTTCCTGATTTTTAAGTCACACTGACCTTTGACTTTGATTCTGGGGTCACAGTGACCTTGCCTATTGACCTGGATCAAAATTTCGGTACATGACGAAACGGCTCCCATAATTTCTCAATGAACTATCATGATTTTTAACAATTTCACAATTTTGGGGTCACAGTGACCTTGACCTTTGACCTTGTCCTACATTTTGGAAGATGACACAGCGTGTTCCCCTAATGTATATACTGACACAAAAAATGTTATTTTTTATAATTTCCTGATTTTGGAGTCACAGTGACCTTTGACCTTGACCTATTTTTTGGTATGCGACACTTCATTTTTCCCCTATGGAATCCACTCACAAAAAATTAGAAATATTTAATGATTTCCTGATTTTTCTGTCACACTGACCTCTAACCTCGACCTACATGATTTCCTGATTTTAAGCAACAGTGACCTTTGGCTTCTGACCTCGACCTCAATTTTGGTACGCGACACATTCGTCTTCACCTAGTGTATCCACTCACGGAAATTGCAACTGTGGACAGAAAACGTTCACAGATATAGACCGGACACGAACACTTCAGTGATTTCCTGTTTTTAGACCAGTGACCTTTGACCTCGATCTTCATTTTGGTACTCGCCAAAAATTAGAACTGTAGATAGAAAATTGTCCCAGATATAGACCGGACACGAGGGACGGACAGACGGACAGACAGACAGACGGACAGACGGACAGACAGACGGACGGAAACCGCCATCACATAATACATCCGCCTTTTGGCGGGCGGAAAAAAACAAGATGGTCGATATGATGATATCATTTTCACAGAAGGCATATTTAGTAGATTTTTGGAATTTTTTATTGATGCGAATTTCTTCGCCAAAACTCTATAAAAATTGGTAAATAATAATTTGATTTTATCCACAGAAAAGCCAACATTTTGAAAAAAAATGTTGAAAAAATTAGGTGCCTAACCCACATGGCCGCCAATTTGACTTCACTCATGATCCTCTGCATGAGCAGTAAAAACCAAGGCTCCAAATTACTCAATTTTGTGACGTTCCGGAGATAGGATACAAAGTTTGGTAGGGTAGGGGCATAATGACAGATATAGTTAAGATTGGCATTTATAATCACTCAACAGAAAAAACAACCAGGCAAATATTCAGCCAAGCAAACTTTATTAGAAAAAAAACAAACAAAACAACAACTATAAGGTTTTGAAATGCAGTAAGTCTTAAAGACTACAGTTTGTCCATTTTCATCGGGTTCTCTGTGTATATGAGAGACTTTCGTGAAGGTTATCTAATAATGTCGGAGTTAGAAATTCGGATTTCTTTCACAGTTCTTCCAACGTTATATTTAGGGAGATACATTTATGGGACATGACAGTCATTCCAACAGCTCGCCTTGCACTTTGCTTTATCGACATACCAGCAATGGGAACGTAACTACTGTAACATATGCGGATAATTTTGTTCTTACGGCCAAGCTCGTACGGCTATATAATCTAGTATCAAATTAGTATTTATGAAACATTTACGGTATTTCCGTTTTCAAAAATGGCACATAAAAATCAACGTATTGTACGGAATACATTTTTCGTTAAAGCAAATCACGATTTCACACAATTGAAGATTTATCTTATCCTGACGATAAGTTTGAACGGTGGTGGCATGACTGTAAGTCCCATCTTACTATCCGCAAGGGATGGCTGGGGACCTTCGGGTAGCTCGACATGGAACCGTTGTAGGATGGACGTCACAAACAAGAGCATCTCTAGTTTCGCCAAATGTTCTCCTAAACATATTCTCTTGCCTATGAAGAAAGAAATACAGAATACATTACATGTAGGCCCATCATCGTGCTGGAGTATGATGTTATAAATATACTTTCAGTGTATTCGAATTATATCTATTTGGGATGAATTGAGAAGAATTATATGAGGTACAAGGTCTCAAATATGAAGATGAATGGAGTGGAAAGGTGGAGGTACGCTCATGTATCAGATTCTGTCACTTCCTCCCTTACTCTCCTTGTTCTCCCGCTGATTTATACCGCACAATAGTCGCCTCTTGTCCACTAGGCGGCGCTTTGAATATCTCGAGGCCCAGCGGTAATCGATTTTCAAACTGTCTTTATTGGTGAGCCAAATGTTCCCTTTCTCCCATTGTCAGGGTTCGTAACTTCCGAAACTGTCGGTGTAACGCCTGTCCCTGGAGGAATGGTATGCTGTATTAAAAGGGTGATGGAGTTCAATCGACAGTCGACGACCCCACACAGTACCTAAGCCGATTTGAACCTAAGCGGACGAGTGTATTTGTCTTTAGTATTACGTGACCAGCTCTCAACCAACCAGCGTTGGTATGAGTAATCCGACATGAACCAAGCATTACAGCAAAATGATTGGATATCACAGATGAGGCGTCTCTAGCAAGATGCGAATATCGGGTGGTTTGAATCAGCGGGGGGGGGGGGACATAAAGAGTAAGGGATTTAGGAACACGAGCCGGTTTATATGAGCGTAAGGTGGAACGGAAAACATGCGACACTTTCACCCCTCGGAGTCGCTCATAATAAACTGGACCCCAAGTTTGGAGTAGCTTCTCACGACCCTAATGTTGCACGGATAGTTTAGATGGTCGGGCAGTTAATCGACATGATGTATTGAATCGCTTTACTTTGTAGTGGATAATCTGAACGAGACTACTTTGAAAATACACTACTAAAGTTTCCAGTCATCCACCTTCGTGTTACAATAGGATTATTATAATGGAGAGGAACAAAGCTGGCGAAAAATACAATCACTCAGAGTTTTAATTTACCTACGCACGAATCTCTATGATGAACGGAACTGACAGCCTCATGGTCTCGTGAAAATGGGGGAGGTCGTATTAATTTAGGAAGCGCTAGAATCAGCGTTCTTGCGTAAAGGGCGATGACCCAGTATGACAGATCTTATACAGGCCGTATGTCAGAATTTCACGGTGGTTGTGGGGAATGAAATGGCATACTAAGAAGAAATAGAACGCTGGGAAGGTAAAGCATAGTTAGGACGAATATTAGATCTAAATTCTGTCTTAGTGTCCGTGAAAGACGAGGTTGACTATCCTTGAATTGCATACGCAAGAAAGCTGATCCTCCGATTTCTCATCAGTAACCGGCCATATTTATGGAGTGTCAGATTATATATTTGCCAGTCCCCGGATAGAATATTTCGGACTACATACCAGGCAGTGGATTCACTATTGCTTCATGTAAGTCTGGTCGCGACCGCACTTGTCAAATAATGTACATACATGATGCTTGGGCGCATTCTCACCCCGTAGATTCAGTTCTCCATCTCTTGTGTATTATGGCACGACATTCCATCCCTTGGTGCATGTTTTCCATCATATGGTGCAAAACATGACCGAAAATGCACGTATTTCGGCCTCGCCTGACAGAGTGGAGGATACAGCCGGAGGATACAGCTGGAGGATACATTGGAATCATTTTATCACAAGGTCCGTTCGTTTTCAATGAAATATATTGCCAAGATAACTAGTATACACGGCTGTTGTTGTAAAGTCAGTTAAGCTGACAAGAGAGCCGCTGATGCACTCAGCTGAGCTAATTGTATTGCGGCAAGCCATCCCTGGGAACCCCTCTTGATACAAGAATGTAATAAATTTTGAGAAACACGGTCTGATATTGAATTTTAATCTCACCGTATATGGAAACTTTACAAGCATAATAGTGTATAACTAAGTGAACGTAACCAAGTTGAAAACTCTTATTTTGGTCCACGGAGATTACTTTGCCTAAAATTTTGCGAAAGAAAAAGAACTGATGCGCTGGAAACAAAGTGGCACATGCGTTGACCCGAGACACATGTACAGGACAATGTATGATGGGTCTGACGTCAGCAAGCTACGTTATGTATATTAACAATACGAATTATATTTCTATTCCGGCCTGTTGGTGGATTTTCAGGCCAAGAATCCACAAGTGAACGAAAGGTTGAAACCGTTTGGTTTTCAAGTCTTCAACATTGAATTTCGTGAATCGCAATGGTAATGAAATCAACCCTTTCAAGAATTCCACGCACCAAGGGATGGCTTGTCGTGCACCGTGGTATGGACTACAGCAAAACAATGGCTCAGCTGAGTGCACCAGCGGATCTCGTCAGCTTAACTGACTTTACAACAACAGACGTGTATACTAGTTATCTTGGCAGTATATTTCATTGAAAACGAACGGACCTTGTGATAAAATGACTCCAATCGGTGGTATAAATGCGGGCTTATCTGACGAAATACCCACAACAGCTCTAACTGTCTAGCCTATTTACAGAAAACTGGATCTTGACTGAGAGGGAATTGTGATCACATCGCTTCTATGATTAAATAGGCTCCTGATAGGCTACATGATTATCCACCTATCTCCGCCACTGCCCATCTGTATCCCCCACTCCGTCTGGCGAGGCCGGAAAACGTGTATTTTCGGCCATGTTTTGCACCGTAGGATGGAAAATATGCACCAAGGGATGGAATGTCATGCCATAGCACACTAGAACTCGTGGACTTCGAAAACCCCATCCTATTTTGTAATTGGTATGTAATAGATCTGGGCTTTGTTCTCATACTTATATGCCGAAATAATACCCTGTCATCAGTGGACATGCTCTCGGAGTGGCAGACTAAATGGTCTGGTTTGTATGTCGGTCACCCTTGAAGTGTCGGCAACAATGCTGATTGCTTGATTTATAGGTACTGTATCAATAGTTGATACCCACTACCCAAAGTTTGAGTCACTCTCCTGGTCGTTCCTGCCATCTTGGTTAAAGTGGTCTTGGGTTTGTCATCGCAAAAGTAACAGCTCTAATAGGCTGTTCCATTAGGTGATCATAACCCGCGAATTTGGAGAGGAATGACACGGCGCTTAGGATAATAGATTTGCATAGAATTTCCCGTCAAATAGAACACGGTAGAATACAGATCGGTGACAGCTTGTAAAATCGGATGTGAAGCATTATATAAAAAAAAATATTTTCTGTTTCTCAATGTCTTTTCAGACGGGAGAAAATCATGGAGGGGCATTGTCCGCAGAAACACATGGTCAGGAAATTGAAAATATTCTCAGAAACCAACATGTTTTGATTATTCCACTTTGGTATAGGGTCGATAAGTATGTACTCATCTCGCATTTATTCTTTCGACTCGCACACCACAGAAAGCTAAGGAATATTGGGGGAAAATGCAATTTAAACTGAACTGATTACTGTAGCTGTTCGTATTTTGACGACATTTTTTTAAGCTGGCAAGGGGGGCTGGTCATTTTCTGAGAGGTATAATTTGTTTTTGGGGGAAAAGCGCGAATTTGAAATATTCATGGCTCCAGTAATTTGCTTGCAAAAATGTTGCGAATGGATCAAGGACGGAATGAAGCTTCAAGGAACATAGGCGGTGTCAGAGCGGTTTTCAGGACTGTACAGAAAAATTGATTATCAATAATTTTCTGCACAACCGCATGACATTTAACCAGCATTTCTCTGAATATTTTCGATAAATGTCTTGATCACCAAGTGATAACTGTAACAAAAATCAAAATATGTCAGTTTCCGGAAACAGGCTAAGAAAAATTTGAGTAGGTAGGGCCAAAAATTTGTTTTATTTGGGAAATAAATTTTATTGTGATGTCCAGTGGCCCTGTCACATGTGCAATGTTGCTCAAGTTTAGTCATGATTACCCCTGTATTCGGCACATAATTTCTTTAGGCAGGGAAACGTGCCCAAATTAGCGAAAATATTCAAATTCCACGAATTCTGGCAAAATAGGTAGGCTTTTGAATCAAATATCAGACTTACTGATTGAGGAATCAACATAACTGAACATTGATTATCAATGGAAAAAGATATTTAAAAAATAACTTTTTTTATTTATTTATTTTTTTATTTAGCACAACGTTTAATCCCTCTGATTTGAGCTGTTTGAGACAAAAAACGAGAAGAGACCTTTGAACACGCGATTTGTCGAAGAACGAAAAATTTGACTTCACAATTTGATAAATAAGTTTGCTTGAATCTTCGGGGTTTATTTCAACGCATTATTCCAATGTATTCATAATAAAACAAAATCGGCAAACTGAAATTTTCTAGCAGCGAAATTATATAGATTTTGACTGTCAGTTGCCGACTTCGTTCAAGGAAAAATATCAGTTCACTTGCCAGTGTCCGCCGACGCACTTCCGCTTGTGCCATTTCAAGCCAACAACTCCGTATCTTTCTTCCTAAGTTGACGGAGAATATGTTTAAAATTGCCCTAGTAATAGTTATCAGGTCAACTAAAGCGTAAACGTCAGTAAGTTTTCCATTCCCTGATCTGGAAGTGTGCTTTATTCTCCTGTTTATTCGAGCCCGTTTATTCCTCGTCGCCATGCGACCTGCCATGCTGCCATCGCCATGCGGGAAGAACATCACACTTTACGGTTGTCGCAAAACCAGGCACTCTAGATCTCCTGCTCAAGAGATCCGAGTATAGCTAACACTTTGATTACCATCGTCACCTCTGTGCAGAGACTGATCGCTTCACAAATACCCGGGGTATATCTATACAACAGGAACATCCGGGTAAGTTCGTCAATCTCTTAACGTACAAGAACAACAACATCCACCTTCCGTGTAAAAATTACCCTACCAATTTCGAGCATTTCTTCGCAAAATAAACGTATTAATTCTCATCTGCCATCGCCCAAAAACTATACAGACTCACAACATTATAATTGTGACCAAGTAGGCAAGTTTCAGTGCCTAATTCTTCCTAGTTTTTCTGCTCTTGATGTACAAAGTTTTCTACAGCTCAATGGCCGCCCCCATGGCCAAGGACGATTCCAATAACCCCCTCCTCCTCCGGAGGATGGGGTTAACAAGGGATGGAGAACTGAATCTACGGGTTGATTCTGTCTTGTTGCTAGGATGAAAGAGAACTTGAAAAATACGCCTACCTATGGAAAATGGTACAAAGCGCTCTGGTGTCGTCACCGAACCTTGTTCATCAAGAAAACGCTCTGGTCTGAAGACCTCTGGATCTCCCCAGTACTCTTTATCGTGGAGAACGCCGTGGAGAAATGGGATAATTATTGTGCCCTTCGGGATAATGTAACCACGGAAGCACGTGTCTTCTGACGTGGCATGAGCGACACCTAGCGGAGCGAGATCGCTGTGACGCAATACTTCTCTTATAGTTGCTTCGGTGAAGGACAACCGGTCGCGGTCGTCCCAAGCAACTGTTCGGCTCGATCCCAATACACTGTCTATCTCCTCATGGATTTTTTCTTGTACGAGCGGGAATTTGCAAAGGTATAACATAATCCATCTGATAGCCGTGGAAACACTCTCAGTCCCGGCCACGAATAAGTGAGATATGACGTGTACAAGTTGTTCCTCTGAAAGAGAGAAAAAAGCAAATGCACGTGATCAAATATTTTTTAATAAAGATATTCCGGCATCGAGTCTTGTCTAATAAAATTTGATATACTGAAAAACTGCATCCTGGTTATAATAATAGACTTACGTATTCACTTTCCGTATTGCCTTCTTTCACGAAAAATATCCGGAACTAGAAGGCGCATGGGTATTTTCCAGCCGACATAATTTTACCACGGAACCATACCATTTTACTATATCTAAGGGAATTTCGCATTTCATTAAATAATTACCCTTAGCAGATTGACTTGCTTCACAATGTATTTCCTCTAAGCATGGCGTCACATTAAACGAGCCAATGACAGTATCTGTTTTTAAATATTTGTCTTGGAAGCAGACACGCCGGTACAACAGGGCTGCGCGAGACCGCACCGAAGTTGTGTGAATTAGCTACTTTATGTCCCATACTACTTGTGCATGCTTGTTTGTTTTCTCTTAAGAAAACCCATATTACAAACGGTCTAAAATATTTGAAAGAAATAAAATCAGTAGCCCGTGTAACAGTTCCGTCTCTCATCGTGCATAGCATTATACATACTTGTTTACATTTTCAACGACCGATGCAAATGCACGAAAATTAGGCTGTCAAAACGACCGCCATCGACCATTTTAAATTTTCAAAGCAATGACTGGGCCGATCTATTCGATTTCAGGGGTGAAAGGTATAATATATGACAATGAACTCTTCTAATACTGTTCAACCAAATGCATATTTTTTTATCGGGAAGCCACGACAATATTTCTTATGAATAAAGGAAATAAACAAAGCATTATATCATCTATGCTGTGGTTCCTTTATGAATCTTTCTGATACTTTCGATAGCATGACCCGTCACCCCTCACAGCTGCTGCCTGTGGATATACACCGTCAATGAGATCGTCCTGGCGCCACCATGGCGGGTTAAATAACTTTGCCATGACTTGCGCAGTATACCTTAGATGCCCAATGTCAGAGAATTGACACCATGCGTATAAACTCTGCGGTAGCTCACAAGAAAATTGTGTTTTCTATTTCGTTTTGGTGACACATTGATAATTCCATTCCAAAACTTCGCTTGAAGTGTGTCTTCGTTCATTGTATGTCATCTCATGTTGAATTCGGCGGACCAATCGGCTGTAACCAATTCGGACACACCCAATTATACACAGATATCAACTGATACCGCAACAACCTCCAAATAGGGTTATCTCCCCTTCTGCGAGTCGATCGACCCTGTCCTCATTGACTTATACAGGGTGAAAAAACGCCCTGGCATACTTCTGACTGTGTCTTCACCAAGCCATGTAGCTTTGGCAGTTCTTATCGCAACTCGAACTAACCAGATTTAATCAACTGCAGCGCATTTGGAGGATTCGGCAGACAAAAGAAAATAAACAATCGGTGACTACCGGTAATTCTATAACACTTGTGACAATAACATCGAGATAACCGTGTAATTATTACACGTTTTAGCACGGTTATGTGAAATCAACGCCCGTCAAGTGCAGTCGTTAATTGGGAGCTTCCATTTCACAAGCCGGATACAAGATGAAATTTCTTTCTCAAGTTTAACTGTTGTTTCCATCGTGAAATTGATAAACAAAGCGACACAAATAGACATATATCCACGTAATTTTCACACAACTGACATTAGTGTAGTATCACTCCCCATTTGAGACCACATAAACTCGTCCACTGACATTGGCACGATGCCAACCGAGGCGGGAGCATCAGTGGACGAGTTTTTTTTTTTTTTTCAAGAAAAGGGAGAAAGGTTGTCAAAGTTTAAAATATGTTTTCAACTTTTCATTATAATCTTTGTTGATAATCAATTTGGGTAGTGCAATAGAATAGAAATAATGTTTCCATAGGCGTGCTCAATGGTTATTTTACGCACGGTTAGTGTGGCAGAGTTTATAAATTTTAGGGCGCGAGCTTCGCCCTTGCCCTAAAATATAAACTTCCCCACACTAACCGTGCGGAAAATAACCATTGAGCACGCACTGTTCATCTATTTACAACAGCAACATCACTACATCATAGCTAACGGTCGTTTATTTGTAAACGGAATCACGCACATTCACATCTGCAAAAATAAATATCTCAATATTTAGTATGCTGATAAAGACCGTTTGGCTGGTAAGATTCAGGTTTTGTGAAATGACGACTTGGAACAGGGCTATATTCAAAGTAAATGAGGGCAGGGTCGATCCACTGGCAGAAGGGGAAATAACCCTGTTTGGAGGTTGATACCGCAACTGTCTAGGTATGATCGTGCCGTGCCTGCGGATGATGCCTTTTTACCTCCGTCGATCAGACGGAGGTCTAGGAACGCAACGTGAAATCTCCCGCCAAATAATTGTCATATGGGGAACCCACGACTCATAGTATTTCCAATAGGGATCGTCATGGTTCCCGACGAAATCTTGCACTTTTTCTTTGGACACAATTGAAATAATGGGGTTCCCCATTGCAATGCATTGCAGTGGGCCTTGCTTCTGTAGTCGGGTTCCACCTCAATCTCGAATTGAAACTCACAGCGAGGCTGGACCCAAATCGCTGAACCTCAAACGACGTTGCCAAATCAGGTCAGATTTCCCATCAATTTTCTCTCCCCCCCCCTTTGGCTAAACTACACCCGTTCTCTCCCTCTTTTCCCCATCAAACGAAAGCTTGTGAAAATCTAGGAGGCAGGAAATATTCCCTTTCCACCAGCAAACACGTTATTAGGCTCTATTTCCCGAAATAAAATTTACGGTGGGGAAGGTCACCAAGGTCGCGCAAACCAAGACATGTTGTTGTTTTCCATTTCCGGGTTTGTATTTTGAGTCATTTCTTGTTTCCAAGAGTGTTTCATTACTCCAGATCTATGCGAACATGTTCTATGACATATCATGTTCTAACGCAGGTCAGTCTCGTTCCATCGAACTATAGCCAATTAGTCGTTAAATCAATAACCGAACAAAGGGGGCGTGGTCCATATACTTGTAATGTTGTGTAAAACTGTAAAATGCATGTTTTATTTTTCGTTTATTTTTTATTTTGCTGCATGTTTGGGCGCGGAAAAAGTATCCGCAATCTTCCACTGATATATAACGTAGATGGCAAACCTGTCTCATAGTCTGTGAAACCCAAATTGTATGAAAATTCAACGCAAACAACATGTGCTATTTTTCTTTGTTTTTATTCAAAATTCATGTTTACTTTTGGGTCAAATTTATATTTCCATGCTTGATTGAGACTGGAAATGCATTGAAACTTCCACCAGCATGTCCCGTAGCCCATAAGACTTTTACGTGGTCTGCCAAATCAAAATTGTGCGATTTATCAACGCGCAGCACATGTACCAAATTCATGTATTTATTATGTAAAATGCAGGTTTGCTTTTTTCTGCAAATTCATATTTCCCTGCCTGTTTCAGATTAAAAAACCATTAGCAAAGTTTTGATAACATGTGGCTAGTCCTTGAAATCCAAATTGTGCAAAAATTCAACGCAAACAACATGTACAATATTGTAGTATTTTTGTGTAATAGTCATGTTGATTTTTGGGTCAAATTCATATTTCCCTGCCTGTTTCGGACTGGAAAACCATCAGTAAACTTCTGCAAACATGTGCTGACTGCCCATAACAGTATCATGTAGTTCACAAGCCAAAAAACGTGTGATTCACAGCAACATGTCACATGCATAAGCTTATACATGTACAATGTCATATATGGCATGTTTACTTTTGAATTAATTTCATATTTCCAGTCATGGCATTTACCTGGAGAGCACTGAAAAACTTATGCAGACATGTGCCGCTGCCCAGTCCACAGACCACTAATCCTGCAATTTACAGCGACATAGCACATATACATGTACAATGCTTTGGCATATGTTTACCTTTAAATTTATTTCATAGTTCCAGCCATAAACTTGATGTAAGATACAATAATCTTCTGCCAACATGTTGTAAAGTCCATAAACCTGTCACGTAGTTCATGAAGCACATAAGCATCAGAGTCATTGATTGGCCACAACCCCCCCCCCCCCCCCCTGATTCCTCAGGAAATAAACATTACGCATGTAATGATGACCGGCAGAGTGATACATGTGTCAATCGGTCAGACATTTTCAAGGATGCCCAGTTTTACCTCAAAACAACCATGCCGGACTTCATTCCTTCTCTCAGAATAATTGGATCTAACTTTTACAAAACCTGCAGCCCCCAGTAGCTCCTGGATCTAGACCACATACATGAAGGGATCTAGTTTATCGGTGCTATATGGCAAAAATATCATGTAGAATGGGTT
>JAVTVY010050943.1:0-25274 GCA_036873755.1 Hanleya hanleyi
TATCATATTAACCCTTTATTCACTTTCTACCACTATGCTTTGTTTATAATCCTTTGTAATTCGTTGCCTCACACTAACATCTCAGAGATTGAATCAACGCATCTTTTCTGTTTATTCTTGACTTTGGGATATAATAAACCCTTTGGGGTTTTCTCCCGCCACCCTAATATTTGCGAAACTCATACTTTGTGATATATTGTAACTTCTGCTTTTTTCTTTATATATGTTGTATTTTGGATGGTGAATAAATGATACCAAACCAAACCAAACCAAATAGCATGTACAAATCAGAAGGTGTCGGTGTTTAATATCATGTGTTTTCTTAGTTATTCAATTCGACAAATATTATTGCAAAATTTGCATGATCCTACCAAGTTGTCCAGTATTTCTTCTCCGCTGTTTCACCCTATTCAATGACAAGCCATATTTTCTTTTTCTAACAGCGCGTGTTCCTGGAATAAGAAATGGTCATTTTGCAGGCCTTATTCTCTCGAAAATACATGATAGAAGATATTTTCTACATCACAGTGGGATACCATTAACTCACATGGAACTAGAAATATAGAGTGATACACACTCAGAAACTGGAATCTTCTGGAATGCATCCCACAGAACTCACTCTCAGAAAGCGACCATTCCACAAAATATGGTCCCATACAGCCTGTCATCTCACGTATGATTCTTTAATATATTTACATCACGTTTATGGTCTCATTGGTTGATCATTCTCATAAAAACATTCACCGAAAGGCGACGAAGCCTTCTCGAAAGTGACTGTTACTCTTGACATCGGCGTTACAATCGCTAACATTCGTAGTGTGACCCTGCCTGCAAACGGGTTACATTCGCCAAATATTTAAACCCATGAATGGGCGTTTAATCACATATTCCACTATTGAACAACGTTCTCCATATGATTACACCATGACTATATTTCATATGCCTGAAAACTATCGCTCTCGGTGATCTCAGTTTCTTTAAATCACTATTTATCTGTCCAATTTGGCACGTTTGATTCGCTCTGGCAAATGTAGTGCCCGAGTTGTACCCGTTCTGCTGGTCATATGCATTATGAAATACATTGTATGAAAGTGTATCCCGAATCTATGTTGGTATGGGCCTTCAATGCAATATATCGGGCAAGATTATCGCCCGTAATAATCATAATACACGCGATCATTTCTCACCTTGGTCACCGGTAGATGACATTTTCCTCCCAACATCATAGTTACATCCATCCCAGAATGCACTTTCCTCTCTCAGAGGGTTGTTTGCCCTCCCACCGTGAACAGGGTGAGTATGGCACCGCGGAGTGAGAAATTTAAATGATATCTGGAATGGGAGGGATGTGACAGCGTATTCAGAGTCAACCACCTCGCTGGGGGTCTAATAATACCCCAGCCACCAGTCAGATTTTTGACCCGTGATTGGATTCGGGGCCGCGCGCACATCGCCAGAAGTGACATCATATATAGTAAAACAGATCTTTGCCGAACATTTCGATTACTTTTCAAGTCTGCATAATACCTTTGTTGACCTAGCGTTAAAAAGAATTATCTGGAGATTTCTTTCCCTGTTTATCTGGAGAGAGGATATGAAAAGTAGTTCGCTCATGTGCAAAACTGAAGGATTTGTTCGGCCGGATTCAAACTGAACCGTGCGTCCCAGACCCCCGGCCAAAAACTCAAGAAATTTCTTCACCAAAGCTTGGTAGCTCTGACGGCCCAGCAAGAGGCCCGTGACGGCCCAGCAAGAGTTATCTGTCCCTAAATAAGACAGTACATATGTATAAGCGGCCTCTGGCATTAATTCCTAGTAGGCTGGGGTACTAGCCCCCCACCCCCAACAATCGGAAAATGATTCCGCTGTGATCAGAGTGAACATATCCACCTGATATTGATACTTGACTACATGAGAGATCGGTCGCGAACTGTAGTCTTCCGGTATCGAACAGTGCTGCATTGGAATTATTCTAATCAAGAATTGTGAGAAGCCCTGTGTAAGTGAATCGCCCTATGATATCACCGTTGTATATTATATTCTATTGTTCACCAAGTCAATATAACTGGATATATTGAGAAAGAGAGACAGTTTTGAGATCTCATTTACATGGGAAGATAGGCCTATTGCAGAAATAAACGTTAAGAGGACATACCGGTACATGTATATTGGTAAATTCGCGTGTAGTAGTACAGCCAGTGTGAAAACTATTTTCCGGGACGACAGTTTACAGCGACAGTTTGAACTTTTATTTCTCGCCAAGGACAGCGACACTTAGAGCAAGAAAAGATGAAGAAGGCCAGGAAACAGAAGTACCGGTACATTTAGTTTGAGGCTATTATCTTTGACGACAGTTTACAGGGACAGTTTACAGTAGTGGTGTATTCTACACATGTTCTATGAGACGATAGATTGCTGTATCAGTATAAATGGATGATTTACCTGGGCGACAGATTGCTGCGACAGTTCGAACCCGTTTCACGTATATTCTGTCAGACCGCAGATTGCTGCGACAGTTTGAAACTGTTTTTCCTAGTTGACAGATTGCTGCGACAGTTCGAACCCGTTTCACGTATATTCTGTCAGACCGCAGATTGCTGCGACAGTTTGAAACTGTTCCCCCCCCCCCACCCCCTCAACCTGACTGATTTTCTTGAAACACTTTCTATGAATTAACACTGTTGATGGGAAAATGGAGAAATGTAAAAAGACAAAGTATATTCTGCCGGACGACAGATTGTTGGGACAGTTTGAAACTGTTTTTCCTGGGCGACAGTTTGCAGCGACATTTAGCAAAGTATATTCTGCCGGACGACAGATTGTTGGGACAGTTTGAAACTGTTTTTCCTGGGCGACAGTTTGCAGCGACATTTAGGCAAAGTATATTCTGTCGGACGATAGATTGTTGCGACAGTTTGAAGCTGTTTTTCCTAGGCGACAGTTTGCAGCGACACTTAGGCAAAGTATATTCTGTCGGACGATAGATTACCTTCATTGTTGTAGATACCAAATTGTCTGCTCTGTGTTTTGTTATTATGCGCATTGTCATTTATTGCAGATGGTCTTAAATTGACGGAGTACCGGTAGTCCGTTTCAGCATATGATGAGTTGAGGTTTGATCGATTCCTAGCAAATGGGCGAGTATGTAGGCGCGAGTAGCATAATTTCTCTAAACCGCAAATACGGGGGTTTCGCATCTGCACAAATCCAGATAAACCCTAAATCCTCGCAGAGGGTTTACCTGTGTAACGAAAGTGCAGAATGACAACGACCCCTTGAGTTCCCCTTTAATAAATCACAGCTTCTGAATGACATGTGACTATATGTGAAATCGAAAGTGACATTGTGTGCGGTTCACTTACCTGTGATGGAATTCAACGCTGTAATTTTCCTAGAATTAACTATAATAATCCGGGAGACAGACAATGCCTCGAAATCCCGGTGAAGTTATCTCAAACGATCAGTCGGGACGGCGAAAGGGAACGCTGGTGAGCTCACTTGCTTCGCTGTAGATGACGTCAGTCAGGAATCCGGAAGTCAACCTTGGGAATATGCAGATGAGGACAGTGAACTTTGCGGTCGTCGTATGAATTAACTAGAGAGAGTTGGAAGCTGAGATTTACCAGTTACGTCCGTTATAAATTATGGTTTGTTCCTCCATAGGCATATATATCCAGCGAAGTCCAGATAAACTGATCGGGGGAAGTGTGATTATTTGACAATAAAGAGGGCGCTGGCATCGTCGACTTGTTTCTACCTTTATCTGCAGGAGAACGTTGTTTCTACCTTTATCCACAGAAGAGCGGTAGCCCTGTATAAGCCAGGCTCCCGCGGAAACGAGGCAGACCAGCAGAAACTTCGAGGTGAGAACACGCACAAATGTATCGGGGAGAAGAAATCCAATACATTGCCGGGCCGGAGAATGGTCGTGACCAGGCCGCCGAATTCGTGCCGCCGCCGGGCCGGGACCAGGCCGCCGAATTGAAGAATGCCGCCGCCGAATCCTATAGCATCATAGCATACATTTACACTCACTTACATTCACACGTCCGGGCTGTGTTTACTCTACTCCGATCTCTACCTGTCTCAACCGTAATGCACAGTTGTGCGGGTATTGCACTGGGAGATAGGGTATAGATACTTATCGTTGACGGTTATTTCTATCTCTATCTGATCCTCGTCCGTACAGCACAGGGGCCGATTGTTCGACCAGCGATTCTACTAACACCGCTATTAGCGCCAAACCACTATTGAATTTAAACCTTGGATTAGGCAGATTTAATCCTGTATTAGCGCTAAAAGCGCGTCGAACAACCGGCCCCAGACGTGCAGGTTTAGCTCTGGGAATTAACTAACGGCGTTAGCGTTGATGGCATGGCCATACCTTAGCCGCATCTCTACTTGACCCAACCGTATTGAACAGTTGTGCGAGTACGGCCCTGTAGTTAATGGTATCGATTAAGCTGTATCCGGTAGGAGACGCTCGTCTCTGTGAAGAGGGTACAGCTAAAACCTAATCAAACACAAATCCTACAAAACAATTATCCATGCACACACGTACTTAAACACACAACCTACGGGTTGAAATACATTCAAGCTAGCACTCACAAGCTATAGGCCCAGGTCTAGCGTTTGATATATATACACGTACCCAGTAAATCGTACCATACACGATTATCCATTCACGGCCCCATAAGCATACGGTATCTCACCACCCTGTAATACATTGAGTAATCCACGGCCAATCATAGATTAATACTGTCTCATACAGTAGTATATAAAGGGGGATTCCTTGACCAGATGCCCATCTATTGCGGATGACCATACAGTAGTATGTGAAGAGGGTTCATAGACCGGGTGACCATACAGTAGTATAGAGAGAGGGTTCCTATACCAGGTGCCCATACAGTAGTATAGGAAGAGGGTTACTAGACCAGGTGCCTACCCATCCACCGTGTTGATGTCCGATCTTATGTGGACCGTGTAGCCGTGAACTGTAGCCTTGATGATTCGTCCTTGAAGCGGGGCCGCGGAGTGAGTCGCCGTGAGCGGGGTTGCTGAAGCCTGGGGTGTATTCCTACGAGGGGTGCCGTCTGCTACTGTGGTGAGTCGTGCAGTTGAATAGTCCTGCGGTGTTACAGAGAGACGGGCCGGTGCCGTAGAAGCCTTTGTACTGTGATAGTACTGTCGTGCCCAGGCCGTCCGCATCCATTGACGGTTACCAACGCTTGGAGGGGCCAGGTCGTGTAAGACGAGACACGTCGACGACGAGAAGTCCATACAGCCCGAGGAAAGAAGACCGGGGGAAGGAAGACACACGCCGGACATAACCACGGAGGGGCCAGGTCGTGTAAGACGAGACACGACGTCAAGTCCATCCATACGGGAGTGGACGAAGACCTGAGGAAGGAAGATAGACACTGGATCCAGCCACGAAGCCCTGGGGAAGGAAGATAGAAGCTGGACCCTACCACGAGTGAACCGGTCGTGACCAGACTGTGGCTGTGACCAGGCCTGATCGCGATATAGCTAGGGCTATATAATTTTGTATATATCTTTCTATCATATTGAGCTTCGGTTAAAGATAACTATAAGAATACAGGTAAAGCTAATTCATAGATCAGGGATCTTATTTTCAGGGATTATACTCTACCGCGATCTGAATCCTGTATTCCTGCTCATAGAATTATATGTCAGTATTGTATTAATTTGCTTTGGTTGTCATTACAGGTGTTCCTTTCCAACCTCCTCGATCCAGACAAGGTGACAGGTTGAATCGAACTCCCTCGTTGGCCAAGATCAGTGCATGAGTGCGTTCCTGGTAGCCTGACAGTTTGTCTTGGGTATCCTGCGCACTCTCTTGTGGATCTGAAACATCCATTCCCCACGTAAAACGTTTCACCTGGATCTTTTTACTGATTCGGATGAGTTCTCGAATCGTTGTGTCTATTACACAATCTCGTACATTTCATCCCAAGCGGTTGGTTTGAATTAGCGCGTTGGTATCTGAAGCCTGCGGTTTTCGCTTTGATACCCGATGTCGATTTCAGCCTAACTTCAAAGGCAATCTGACCTGCGATGAAATCAAACCAGTCATAAAAACTCAAATCTCGCTGTGGATTGGCCTGATGAGCTACTTCAGCGCGCTTACTGATTGATTCGGTTCAGTGGAAACCTCTCGTTATTTATATGCAGAACTGCTGTCGGCACCTAACCAAGCCAGTGTATCGATCCTATCGATTGATACTACTGCATTGGCTCGCGAGGATGTGTTTTCGCTGAGGTGAGATCTCGTTCATATGTTTATTATTACCTTAGTCTGCACCAATGAGTCGGATAATATTTACTTTTGATTGATCGTACAAAATGCTCGCTTAATGTCTCACGTATAAGAGAATAATCTGCATTTGGGGGATATAACACCATGTGATTTTTATAGCAACAGTGATAGCAAATAATAATTGTTTTAGTTATTGTTGTTGTTGTAGGTACCCATCGGTTTTAAGGACCAGGCAATAAAAACCAACTTCGTGGCTGTAAACTGCCTAAAACTTTTTCAATTCGGAGAGCATAAACCATCAAATCTTATCTGTGTTTTTCTTAGCAGGATATAATAGGGGTCATCAATGCATCTTCATCCCATGCGATTCTATAGCGATTTTAACTGATATAAGAGGATTGGATTCTCCTTTAGTGTGACAGAAAATCCACCATTATACATTAGGCCTATAATTAGTATGTTACCCAGGGTCGGGTAGAGTTGCATGTTCTGATCCAAATAATTGAAGTCCAACACCACATCTCTGAAAATACAGATAAAAGGCTTATATTTCCTGCCACTGCAGCAACGAGTTTACAGCATTCAAGATTTCAAGAGCAACGCAGTGACGTCAGGCCTACCGGAAACTGTCATACAAGTTTGCGACATATCAACCTTACAGGTTATAACTATCGGTAGACGGCGGAAATCATCGTTTATCCCGTTTCTAAGACAAAATACCCGTTTCCTACGGTTTTCTGATAATTTCTATTAAAAGATCATCAAGAAACAAGTGAGAATGAAATAAAAAAAGTATTCTAGCATAATCACGTCATCCTTCAATATTGCTATGATAGTGTAAGGGAGGTAAATACGGGATTACGTAGCATCTTTCCGCTCATAGTTATCCCCTTGAACAGCATAATTTGACCGTGCTACACTCTTTCGGACTAGAATAAATGTCGTCTCGACATTGACTAGATTTAGTATAAACATCGACTAGGATGGTGAGAATGATGTTACACTTTGCATCAGTATCCATAACATACACAGTCATACATTATCAACAGTCAAATCGGTCTATTTACATGTACGTATATCGATGGAGTAAGAGTTATACATAGCATTCTATATCAGTTGACACCGGGTACATTGGTGGCATAATGAAATATGGCACTGGCGTAGGTGGACAAATGTTGGGGTATATAAGTGTCCCTGTCACCCCATAAGTCGTCGGGTTTCCTGCTTCATCATAAGTGTATCTCCTAGGCGGTTTCCTGGAACGTCGCGGATACCCATGTACTACTTCTGGCATAGGTCCTGGAGGATCAGGCAACTGCTCTTGCCTTCGCGGAAGGAAAGTCTCTGCCATGGGGCGGAGTACTACAGGAGGTTGGTGGTGCCGATCGCTGGTTGTTTGTGGTGTGTTAGAGGGAAGTACTCTTGGTACCGGATTTGGAACGCGCGGTTCACACCACAACTCCTCGTCCGAGTCGCTGTCCTCTATCGAATCGTTCTCTACCGTGGTCTTGCTGCGTGTACGTATCGTTCTCTTCACAGGTGGTACAGTCCTGTTCCGAGTTTCCGTTGGACCTGCCTGGTCTGGCTCAAGGCAGTCACAAGGGAGTAACAAGTTGCGGTGAAGTGTTCTAGTACGCCCTATTGCATTTTCTGGTTTTACTACATAGACAGGAGAATCCGAGTTGCACCTTTTCACTACCAAGACAGGAGAATCCGAGTTGCACCTTTTCACTACCACGTGTATGTTTCTCTCCCAGTGGTTCCTTAGCTTTCCCGGTCCTCCACGTTCACTCAGGTTCCGGACCAGGACGCGGTCTCCTGGTTGCAGAGCAGATGCTGAGGGTTTTTTGTCGTAGTGCACCTTGGACTTCTTAGCACTGTTCCCTACACGTTGCAGAGCGATGTCGTATGCCTGTTGCATCCTGTCGCTCCACTCTTGAGCATACTCTGAGTGGCTGATCTGTTGCTCATTCGTGTCAAGATGGAAAGCCAGGTCGATTGGCAAACGGGGGGAACGACCATACATCAGGTAAAACGGTGAGTAACCTGTTGCTTCATGTTTCGTACAATTGTACGCATGTACGACTTTGTTTAGGTGTCTTTTCCAGTCCTTCTTCTCTTTCTCACTGAGGGTTCGAAGCATTCCCAGGAGTGTCCTGTTGAATCTTTCGACTTGACCATTTCCCTCCGGATGGTAGGGTGTTGTTCTGGAGTGAATGACTTTGCTGTACCTCTCGAGCTCCTTAAATAACTCATTCTCGAATTCCCCTCCTTGGTCATGGTGAATTCGAGCTGGGAAACCATATCGGAGGATGAATTCGTTGAACACCTTCTCTGCAACGGTTCGTCCCGATTTGTTAGTGGTGGCATATGCTTGGGTGAATCGTGTGAAATGATCCACAATCACTAAAATATATTCAAAGCCGCCCGTTGATTTCTCGAGGTGGAGAAAATCGATTGATATCAGTTCGAACGGGGCTGTTGTCGTAATACTGCTCATGGGAGCCCTACGTGGCTTGGCTGGTCTCTTACTGCGAATGCACCCACACTGTCTGGTGATGTAATGTTCCACATCGGTTCTCATCTTCGGCCAGTAGAACCGTGACCTGATCAGATCCTCAACTCGGTCGATGCCAAGGTGGCCCATGTCTTCATGCAGTTCTCTGATGATGCGTGAATGGAAAACAGTCGGCATGACGAGCTGAATTCGGGTCTCATTTCCTGGAAATACTGATTTCCGACACAGCACTCCATCCTCATTGAGAAACAGCTTATTCCATTCATGGCTTAATGTCTGTGACCTACCGTAGACTTTCCCTATGGCGGACCGTCTACCACTCTGTTTTGCCTTAAGTATAGGTGCGATGTCTGGGTCATGTTCTTGAGCTAACTTCAGTGTTTCTGGAGGTACCTCATCGGGTGGTTGCTCGGGAACTGGGTTCACGTCACGTGCATCTGGCAAAGGTACTACTGTAGTCGAACAAATCAAGCCAGTTGTCTGTACCTGAATGGACTTGATCACGGCGCCTACCATATCTTGTGACATTTGTTCGGTGCACTGCCCCATCAAGGATTCAAATGGCAGTGGCATTCGTGATAAAGCATCAGCGTCTCCATTTTTCCGACCGGGTCTGTACTTGATAGTGAAGGTATAATCCGCGAGTTCGGCAACCCACCTGTGGCGTGCTGCATCGAGTCGAGCCGTTGTTAACACATAGGTCAATGGGTTGTTGTCTGTAAAGACTTCAAAAGATGGTGCGTAGTACAGGTAGTCCCTAAAGCGTTCGGTGATCGCCCACTTAAGTGCGAGAAACTCCAGTTTACCACTGTGAAGATGGTATCGCTTCTCAGCTGGTGACAGAGATCTCGATCCATATGCGATGACTCTGAGGACGTCATTCTGACGCTGGTAGAGTACAGCTCCAAGTCCTAAACTGGATGCGTCCGTATGGAGTACGTAGGGAAGACCATAGTCTGGGTAAGCCATAACTCCAGAACTACTCAATAAGTTCAGCAGCATCTCTAAGGCGTCTTGGTGTATCTGCTGCCACAGAACTTTGTCACTGGAGGATCGCTGTCCATTGGTCACTTTGTTTCGCTTCGACTTTTTCTGGGTAGGTTTATCGTCCTGAGGTTTCTTCAGCAGATCGTATAGTACAGCTGCTTTGCGTGAGAAGTTTTGTATATACTTCCTGTAATAGCTGAGTAGGCCCAAAAGCTTCCTCACATCGCCCACGGTCTCGGGTGGTGTCTCTTTCAGGGCTAGAACAGCTTCTTTCTCTTTGGGGTCCATACGGTAGCCATGCTGAGAGATGATGTTTCCCAGGTAACGGACCTCCCTGCGGAACATTTCACATTTCTTGGGCTTCAGTTTGATGCCCTTGGACTTTAGACGCCGCAATACTACTCTTAGGTCCTGCAGATGCTTCTCAAATGTCGGGCTATGAACAATGATATCATCAAGATATGGAACGCAGATGTCATCCAGCAGGTCTGTCAGGCATTCATCCATGTATCTTTGGAAGACTGCTGGGGCGTTCGTCAATCCAAACGGTATGCGCTGCCATTCGTATAATCCCCAGGGTGTGATGAAGGCGGTCAGTGGTCGACTCTTCTCAGCCACGAAACCCTGATGATAGGCCTGTCCTTGGTCCAAGACGCTAAACCACTGATTTCCACCTAAACTAGCTAACACATCCTGTATTTTGGGCAGGGGTTGTCGGTCTTTCACAGTTTTAAGGTTCAGCTGGCGGTAGTCGACGCACAGTCTCAATTCGCCATTTTTTTTGCGAACACACACCATCGGTGAGGAATAGTTGGAGCGTGACCTTTCGATCCATCCCTTATGAATGAGGTCGCACAAATACTCTTTCACTTCCTTGTAGAGCGGTCGAGGTATAGAACATAGTTCTTCTGAACCGGCACATCGTCAACAAGTTTTATCTCCATCTCGAGTTCAGGAACACGCCCTACATCATTATCATCTTTAGCGAATGCACCCGACTCCTCAATAAGAAGTTGGCGTACTTGGGTTTCTTGTTCGACGGTGAGACCACTTTCACCAAGATCCACTGTTGGATCATGTCTGGCAGAATCCTTAGAGTCACTCTTGGTAGTAGGCTCACGCTGTGGTGTCTCCTTTGAGTCTGGCAACGGAAACACAGCTCGTACTGGTTCAATGTTCCCTAACACAGTTCTGCTCGGAACTTCCAAAGGATGATCGGTCACATTTGTAAGCTGCACATTTATTCGGCGTGTCGAGGTGGTAAGATCCAGAAGTGTTTCTTCAAGTTCTAATCCTTCCGGAAGGATTGTCGATGCCATTGGCTCGAAGAAAGCCCTTGCTCCATCAACTTCCCTATCTAACCGGACTGGACAGCTAATCTTGACCCTGCTATGCTTTGGTACCACAACTGGCCGCTTGCCACTCTTGACCTCAGCAAATGTGTCCACTTTAGCAGTTTGAATAAAGTTCACGATAGCATCTACTTGCCGCTTACTTTTGCTGGGGAATGCACCCTGTAGTGCCTCAGCAGTAGGTTCATTTGGGCTGGTTTGCTTTGTCATATTAATGTACTCTTGTATGACGTTATAACCTATTATCGGATTCAGTAGCTCGTCATCATTCACAACTAAGAATGGAGCTACAATGCTGCTGGTGACTGTACCCTGCTGTGGCAAGGTAAATGTCAAGGCAATCCATCCTTGATAGGGGATTTCGGTCCCATTGGCCGCTCGAAGATCAAGTCTCTCACCAGTAAGTTCTGAGATTGGCCTCAGGTCCTTCTTGTTCTCCTCCATCCACCTCCTGGGCATCAGGCTAACCTGTGATCCAGTATCCCATAGGGCTGTGGTATCGATACCATCCAAGCAGCACCCCACTTGGCATTTTTCGCCTATCAGCTTTATCAGCTTAGATTCCTGCCTGGTTGTCAGCGGACGGGCGTATACTCGGCCACATTCGATACCCATACCACTACTGGTGCTTTCATTTGTCGATGGCGGATTTACTGGTTTGGACCTCTCTTCACCAGTCACCAGCGGTCCCTCTATGGTGACTGGCTGTCGTTTCCCGAAGACTGCTTACTTTTGCGTTTCAGGCAGCCCGCGAGGTAGTGATCACTACTCCCACAATGAAAGCAGTGTCTACATTGAAAGGCAGTTGCGGTACCCCTGCACTTAGGGCAGCCATGAGGTCGACTGTTTTGAAGTTTGCGTGGCTCGTCAGTTTTAGTACTAGGCTCCTCTGGTCCCTTCTGCCGTTGACCCGATTCCAGCTTACTGGACAGTTTGGCTATTTCTGCCCTCAGGCTTTGGACATCGCCTTCGATTTGTGTGAATGGGTTTACTTTGGCAGGTTTGCTAGGCTTTTGTAGTTCGTCATCGGGAACTTCAACTGTGTTCACCTTTGGGCGGTGGTGTTTCAGGCGTTGTGCTCGCTCAGTCTCCAGTGATGTGACTCTTCCCATCTCGCGAATCAGCTCGATATCAGTAGCGGCTGGATCTTCGAGTAGATGTCTTAGTTCATATCTGACCGAGTCGCTCAGCAAACCCACACTCAGTGTGCGTAGGAAGGTTTTCTGAACCAGCTGTGTGTCATATTCCATCTCGGCTCCCACCTCCGCACTTGCAGAGATCACTTTCTGTCGGGCGTCGAGAGCGCGCATCAAGAAACTTTGCGAATCCTCCTTTGGGGCCTGCGATAGGTTGCACAGATCTTGGTATAACTCGGTTGTTGATTTATCGTGCAGTCGAAGTCGGAGAGTTTCCTTCAGCTCATCGATCGTTAGATCTGGGTATCGCTCCAGATAGTTTCGGAAACTCATTCCAGGAGTCATGGACTTGATGACAGCTTCCAAAATTTCCGACGCTGTATACCCCTTTCTCACTCCCTGGTCCAGTTGGCGCACTATACTGTTGTAATCTAGCGTGTTTTTTTGCCCAGTAGTTCCAATCTGTCCACTAATCTTAAATTCCTTTCTCCATTTCATGGCTACAGGCACCTGTGGAATCTCGGTCGGAGGCTGATGAGTGCTAGATGAAGCGTCAGTACCACTGGCCTGTTCACCCATGGATTGGTCTGGATTCTCTCCAGGGTTATTCCTACGTCGCATTTCTCGAATGGCAATGAGCAGCTCTGTATAAATCTTCAGTCCCTTATCAGCTTGTTTTTCTTCCTCTGTGGCTAAATACATCCCTACATGCCTGATCATTTCCAGTTTTGGCTCTGGTCGATCAATCACTATGCCCAGGTGACCGTACACCTTCTTCAGCTCATCAATAGATAGTTGATAGAGGGCACCCATAACTTTACACTGTATAGCCTCCATGTTTGCAGTGTATCACTATACAGGGCCTAGTGAGGGATGGGTGTCACATATAGCATATACATTACAATACAAATAGTAGACAGTTTTTAGATCAATATGACAAGTCTTACCTCTGGCTGCTTGATCCCTGAAAATCACATTTAAATCAGTATAGGATCAAATAAAAATCACACCTGGTGTTATTAAAATTGAAACCAAAGCTGAAATTATTTTTGATTCTTAGAGTTCCAAGTTATTTACTAGCGACAAGTCCACTTCTGTTTTCCTCTTACGTAACACAAAGTCTGCACTTTCTTTCTGTACACTCTGTCTCTACTCGTAGTTTACAGTCATCTCAGTCAGGCTTGTGTTAACCTTCTTGAATATTCAGGAGCCACTTGTCTTACTAGTCTCTAAACTGCATCAGTAGTCCTCTAAGTAGAACGGCTTCTCTCGGTACCAGTGTATCGTTGAATGGATTTGCTGTTCCGCGATGAGGCTGGTTAACATCTATCATCTAATCTAGGCTGTGGTACCAGTTCATATGTTCTGTTTGCTTCCCTAGGTATACCTCGTTGGTTTTCTCGTCTCAGCCAATGTATGTAGGAAGACAAATTTCATCCACGGACTCGTAATCATTTATGGTTTCTGAATTTCATTCAGTATGGAATGTCATTCCCCACTTCACTAGAGTTTGCTAGGTACATATGAATCCCATATGAATATCTGGAGTTCACATAGTCTAGAATTCTCATTTAGCTGTCTACTAATTTGGACAAACGTTTCTGGTTAATGTCCATCAAGTGAAGAGGATTTGGTTTCCTTCACATTTCCCTTGGTGCTGAACCCCTATTCTTCTATCTACTGCTATGATCCAGGTAAGTCTCTCAGGTAAGTATATTTTAATAAATCCAATAGTCAATCAAGTTCTAGCCATCTCATCTCAAGAAATCAAAGTATAGTTATCATAGTTTCATTGTTCATCTTATCTTCCAAGTTCATAATGCTGATCTCAGTTCTATTGCTCTTGTCTGATCAGTCTTATTGATCAGTATCGGCGGGGACTTTGGATCACGTCGGGGTCACCAGAATTGTTACCCAGGGTCGGGTAGAGTTGCATGTTCTGATCCAAATAATTGAAGTCCAACACCACATCTCTGAAAATACAGATAAAAGGCTTATATTTCCTGCCACTGCAGCAACGAGTTTACAGCATTCAAGATTTCAAGAGCAACGCAGTGACGTCAGGCCTACCGGAAACTGTCATACAAGTTTGCGACATATCAACCTTACAGGTTATAACTATCGGTAGACGGCGGAAATCATCGTTTATCCCGTTTCTAAGACAAAATACCCGTTTCCTACGGTTTTCGGATAATTTCTATTAAAAGATAATCAAGAAACAACAGTGAGAATGAAATAAAAAAAGTATTCTAGCATAATCACGTCATCCTTCAATATTGCTATGATAGTGTAAGGGAGGTAAATACGGGATTACGTAGCATCTTTCCGCTCATAGTTATCCCCTTGAACAGCATAATTTGACCGTGCTACAAGTACACCACAGACTTTTGTCAGAAGTTTAAACATGGTGTTTCAATTCTTATTAAACAGAGTAGACCTACCGGGGTATTACTGAGAACAGGGAGTCTCACTCCTATTTCCACCATGTTTGAAATAGTGTCCAAGAACCCGAGACTCATAGCTAGCTAGACAACCTGGTATACTTAGGCAAACGTTCTTTATCGTTCATTGTCACCACTCGGGTACTGTTCAGTTTCAACTTCCACATGTAGTTAACCTATTGGTACTGCACGGAAATTTTAAGCTCGCTACTCACTGTGAAGTCCTGACTGAAGAGAATCGTACAGTTCTCCGTCAGTTACCGTATGGCAGTAAATGGCGTACAGTTTCCAGTAGTTACTAACTGGTACGTAACCGATTGGTAGCCAACAAGTTTCCAAATTTGAAGTACCGCGCAGTTCTGACTTTAACGCTACGGGTCAGTTACTGATTGTTAACCAATAGATTATACAGATCCTGTCAATACTGTGACCCTGATTTCAACTTATCGGCTACTGGTTCGTATAGTTTCACTCTGTCGTATCTATTTGGGGCAAAGTCACGGATCACTGCACAGGCAGGCTCTTTTTGGTTCTCTCAATAATTTGCAAGCGGGCCATTTCATTTAATGTAACATTGTAACATGAGGTGGATATCTTTCAGGCATGCCCCAGTTATCTAACAGTGATCTACAATGGAACCGCCTGACCAGAAGATTCAGTTCCAGTCCTTGAAAGTGGGATACGAAACTGGTGGTCCTAAAATGTATGGCACGATTACAACGAACCAGACAAAGCGAGAACCAGAGAGTCCATGGTATCTGACTGATACAGTTGATTCAAATATCGATATTAAGCTTGATACTATCGAAGAAGAGCAGATAGAAATTGTTGTAAGTCATTTTTACGATACACTTATATATATATTGCCATTATCCATTCATTGCTGAAGGACAAGTATGCCTTCTTCTCGCCTCTCACACAACCACCCATCGCACCTATTTCAATATGTCGTTCCAAATCAGAGAATATCCTATTGGAATTTGGTTCGAGTTCAGCCTTTTGTATATGCAACAAATCGGGTACCGTACCCAACATGTGGACTATCAGTATAACGGGGGATTCTCAGAATACATGAATAAGATTTTTTTTGAGAGAAAAATCTGAAAAATGAAAATTTCGAAAAATCGACCCCAAAAAGGCCGAAAAATGTCTTCCGAGAAGATGACCTCACTGTGACGTCATCATGGCGGCCATCTTGGATTTTTTTTACATTTTCCGGTAGAGCTTGAACCCAAGATACTGTGTGGTAAGTTTCAGCGCTCTAGCCTTAGTGGTAGAAAAAATATATAGGGGGGGGGGGGCACTTTCCGCCCCCGCCCACCAGGCTGCGACACACCCCAAATCGCCCAGGCCAGATAGGGTTAACCGAGTTATGCCCCTTTCCGGGTGCTGTTATCTTCGATTTTGTTATATATGCTTGAGTCTAACCAGTTGTATATGATTAACTGTTTGGTACAGCTACCAGACTTTGAGGAAAATTTTACCCCTCAGCCTGTTTGGCTGTGGTGTTCTATCGGCATATACGTCCGGTCATCAGTCGACAACAATTCTTCGAATTTGACATGCAGAATTGTTGGATGGTCAATTACACCAGGCAGTCTACAGTTTCGTGTTGGACGTCATGCTGAAATTATTCGCACTCAGTTTCTCGTTCGACCAAGCTCTGCCAAAACAGTGCATCGATCACAAGGAGATACTCTCACAGAACTGGTTGTAGATTTTACTGATCGATCACAGATCCATATTCACTATGTTACATTCAGCAGAATGAAATCCTTGAATGATCTCTGTGTCCGAAACTTCACTCCATCCAAAATTTCAGTCTTCAGCAAAGTACAGAATGATATGGCTCGACTCCGGTCCATTTCGCTTCAATCCAATTTAACATTCTTATATAATGTTAAAGCTGAACGGAAAATTGCATTCATTAATGCACAATTCCTGCATCGTCATCTGAAAGATGTAGAACACGACTATGCTCTTCAAGATTCTGATATTGTCTTATGTGCCGAAACTCGCGTTGTCACCTCTGATTCTGAGAGAGAGAGATACAGCGATGTCCTCCTTTAACATGTTTAAGCACTTCAGGAGTGACAGCAAAAGTGCCCCACCTCATCGCCCATTCCATGGTGTGGCAGTGTATTATAAACCAACAAAGCTTGTGCAACCACCAACAACAGAGAACAGCGCAGAAATAGACATCCTTGTCTCTTTGGCTAGACTTCAGGATAGTACATCTGTCACTGATCAATACAGACCACCTTCCGTTTCTATTGCCAGTCCTATTGGTGGTCTCTCTACATCACTAAGAAACCACTGTTCAGCGAATAATGTTGTTCTACTTGGAGACTTCAACAATGACTTTGCTGTGAACTCCGCTGAAACAGTCAAAATAAACCACTTCTTGCAAGAGCATGGGCTCTTTCCCATAATCCACATCCCAACCACAGATCTTAGGACAGCCACTGACCAAAGGAGGTGTTCGGTTTGACCGTATTTTTTTCCTTAGTGTGTTGCGTTTATAAACCGAAAATATAATTTCCTCTCGTTCAATTGAAAAGTTATTAGCTCGAGAGAGAAAATACTGAATCTTCATATTCTCAATTTTCACAGAGAAGAGACTTGTCAAAAAAATATTACGAGTATTAGAAAATAAGCATTTGTTTGTTTTTGCAATTTTTGGCAATATTCTTGAAGGGGATTCCCTTCATATATAAAATATGACACATTTAACCAAAACGAGAGCTACATATCGAAATGCGGTGCCTTTGATCCAAAATGATACTGAAAAATCGTTTTGGTTAAAGATGTCATATTTTCATAATACTGAAATATGTCAAAATGCTTGTAATGCTCTGAAAGGGTGTCGTTCACCGCCATTCAGCACATGATTCCTCAAGCCGATAATTGTAAACAGCTGGTTGGCCGAATGGTTACAGTGTCGGACTACAGATTAAAAGAAACGCAACATTTTGGTTCGAATCCCCAAATCCCTGAAAAAATATTTCCATTTTTTCCTTTTTTCTCCCATCTTCAGTTTGGACTTTAAAGTGCAAAAGTGACGTGAAATGAAAGACAGCGAACCCCTAACGCACATAATCCCTTATTTTCTTATAATTCGTGAATAGAATGGCACACAAACAACTCCACACACAGTCAGACCACTTGTTCAGTGTTTGAATATTCTGACGATCCAGCAGAGCAAACAAATAATTGTTACACATACATAATTTCGTCTTAGGGCAGCGGAAAGTTGTAACCATGAATTGAAAAGTTATAAGGTTGAACTTGTCTTATATCAAGGCCTTTATTAAGGAAATGACCCTCAACAAGTGGTGACGCTTGCTTTCCCAAGTATTGTTCGTAAATATCTGGGTCGTTCATGAAAATACTAATGGTAACCGTATGAGAATATGAACCAGAATTTCCCATTAGACTGGCCTCACCTGTCTGACAAACAGTTGGGGAATACCTGAGCATTACGTCACAATTTACTGGCCGGCTCAGAGCGAGACAATAGAGCAACAGAGAGCGACTCTGAAGGGAAAAATATCCATCTAAAGCGAACACTTCCTTTTCACCAATTTTAAACTCATAGATATATAATTTGATGTCTATGAAACGTATTATTCATATCACAAGGCTGTTTGGATTTCTATCCACCCATCCTCATCCATGGAATCTGCTTGATGGGAAGAGACATACACAGGGATTCATACAGTTTTTGCTATCAAAAACACTATATTACCAGGCTCCCAATGAAAATCGGAAGACCTTTATTATTGTTCATTATTATTAGGGCCCTTTGTTTTTGTTCAGAATATTTTTGTTCTTCCGCCATATTTTTTGCACGCGATATGTCAAATTATTTATTATAGTCCTCCAATGGATCCAACATCCCACACTGAATTTATCATACTTTAATCTTTTACAAGCCACTTCTAAAGCAACTGCATTCAAACAAATCTTTCATGCTTTTACATATGCATCTTCCATTTATTGTGTACCAATATACAATGAATAAAGTTGTCTGGCTGAGGGGTTGTTGCACCTTTTATGTGCTGCCTCATGTTAGTCAAGAGATGTCAATTTTCCCACCTCTTGTATATCGCCCCAATCCATGCCGAACAACGATTGATTTGATTTGCATATTCTATATACGGTACGTTTTAGACGTGTAGTGTGATGTTGGCATGGTGTCGAGGATGTTGATTGTATGTTCTAAGGCAGTCGCAAAATAATGGTATAGCATGTTTCTTGAGCACATATTCTAGAAAAATAAAGAAATATAAGCTATGTAGTATACACTCGGTGTATATGCCTGCACACAATATAGTATAATATGGTCGTAAGCCAGCCCAGACCCAAAAATAAACTTCACACCAAAATATTCGTCTGACAGTTGTTGGCGGAGCATACGACCAGATAATATACTTTAAGCTAACAGGGAAATATCTTTCACACGTAAAATTCTATTTTGGCACTCAAATCGCATCTCAGTGGGGGCTGAATGCCCGGTGAACCGCGACAGGTCGTTTTGTATGATGACTCCCTGACTGTTCTCTTCACCGAGAACATACCCCTGGCACAACCATGCAAACCAATGGTCCGTGTGTAGCGTTGAAATCCCTTGCCTTGCGCTGGGGATATCTCAAATCAGCTTGGCAAATATTTTATGGGGCAAATCACAATAGAGCGCTGCATTGTCGTAATCTCCGTTGAGTGTCTGGAGGAATGGGCTAGGATGTCACCAATGACGATCATGATATTGAACGATAATGACTCGGCTAGACCAAGACTTGCCGCGAGGGTATTTTATAATACCCAACTTATTGGTTAATTAGTTTATTATTTATAAACTGTTGTGTATTGTGCTTCTTTCACGGTAGCACATCGCAAGCTAACCCCCATCAATATAGTTAACGACAGGAAATACCATTCGTAGCTATGAAGCACTGAAAACTTTGAAAGATCTTCATTCGGAAAAATCATGAAATATGTTGGATATAACTCAAAAATTATTGCATTGTACAGGAATTTCTGTAACATCTTAACCGTATCTGGCCGGGGAGATTTTGGGTGTACGAAAAAAACAAAACAAAAACACACACACACAACAAAATGGTCGCAATGGGGACGTCATTTTCCCATAAGGTATTTTTCGACCGATTTTGAGGGGGAAGTGACGAAATATGGGGTCATAACCCCATGCTGTATACAATACAGACCCCATATTTTGTTTTGAGGGCCTGTATTCCAAGCTGAAAGAAAATCTGACACCTCTTTATATGAAGTGTAGATTGAAGAGTTTAATTACAGAATCAAAGCTTCTAGACAGTGTCTGTCAGTAGAACTGATTAAGGACGAAACACGGATCAATGGGTGGAATATAACCATGAAATTTCTGTACAATCACTGCTGCAATGAAGAGTATGTTAAATACGGAGAATGAGATATATTCTTTTTAAGATTTTTCTTTAAAGATCAACCATGTGTATACCAATATAGCTGTCAGATCAACCATGTGTATACCAATATAGCTGTCAGATCAACCATGTGTATACCAATATAGCTGTCAGATCAACCATGTGTATACCAATATAGCTGTCAGATCAACCATGTGTATACCAATATAGCTGTCAGATCAACCATGTGTATACCAATATAGCTGTCAGAGACCTAGAAAGTTCATGTCAGGCATAGGAACTCGCCGACATTGTTGGCTAATTAAATAGCATAGATGTGTCAAGTCACAACTTGTGCAGCTTCACGCACGACCTGAAGCACTGAGCATTTGTTGGCGAGCGACACAAATGACAATAGCACTGAACGAACGCATGGAAGAAAATTGGTCAAACTTTATTGTTCTGTCCACGCAGTCAACTTTTCAACCCAACAGCGCTTGTGTTCAGATACCCTGTCTCAGTCTTTAGAATATCCTTCTAAGTTACACCGGTCCTTGAAAGCTCGGCACAACATTTATCCACAACACTTCAAGCGGTCATTTGCTCCAAGGTTTTGTGCGAGGCCGTACATTAATTCGTCATTACGGTCACCAAGAAACGGTTGACGTTCTGGTTGCATAGCACACTGCAGTTGTATAACACACAAAATGGGCACAAATGTATTGTCAGTTATCAGTCAGTTTATATCGAACCTGCAGAATTATCACACAACGTCCTGGGATATTTCTGGGACTAATATGTACTTAACAGCAACAGGTTTTTTTCTAGACAAGCGTGTAACTTGTATAATCTGGGAAAAGTTCCGGCACCGGGAATCTGAATGGAGATGGTGACAAGAAAATGAGGAGACACGTGCGTGTTTTCCTATACTTTGGATTCTGGATGTTATTGGCCCTCATAGCCATAATTTTGAACATTCTAAACGTAGACTGGTCCAGAACCCACATAACGTATGGAATCTTCCTCGTGATCATTTTAGGCGTTCTGCAAGGCAGTGTTTTGGAGTTTCCCGTCCAAACCATTACGACTTTGGTGATTGGAGGCAATAATCGTAAAGATGATAAAGCTACGACCGGAAATATCACCATCATACTCAATTACAACTTACTGGCTACAAGTAAGGACGACATCGAAGGCTGTATGGAAACCATGTACCGAGCATATATAGACAATTTGGATGAAAACGTCAGCGCTGTTCTGGTCAGCGCCACCGGAAGTGAAACGTTAAAGAACTACGAACTGGAAGTTAGAGATCGATACCGAGACGTAATTTATGATGTTCTTTTAAGAGAAGGTCTATTCTATTCTAAGAAAGAATTTGATAGCGTTGATCCTCTCCGATTGGAACATGTGTGGGGTAAATTTGATAATATAAACAGCGCTTTGTTCGTTAAAGAATACCTCGACAAGATTTGTGGCGACTTCGCGCGAGAGTTCATGGTAGTGCATCGCGTTAGTCGCGTGCTCCGGAAGTGCGGCCAGTATCAGGATCTTATGCTGCTGTCGGAAGGAGATAACGAAGCCTACAGTTACACTGACCATCGATTCTACGGCAAGGCTGCCAGGACGTACGGGGAACCTCTTTTTCATGATTCAGCGGACACGGTGAACATTTTGGGTCGGAAGTTTCAATATACTGTCGTGCTCGACGCAGACACGGGACTACCGAGAAACGCTGCCTTCGAACTATTGTCCATAGCTGCTGCCAATCCGGAAAAGGGCATCATTCAGCCTTCTATAAAACTGGACTGTGGTCCTAAAGACACGATGTTTATGCATCTCGAAGCAATGCGGCAGGCAATTTATGAACCTATGGCAAACGCCATGGCCGCCATGCTCGGTCAATCCGGGTTCTTCGGCAAGGCTATGATCAAGAACAGCGTTTACATTCAGCATGTGATCGGGACACGGGAAAATTTGATCGAGAGGGTTCCCGTGGACGTCCTCAGCCACGACACGTACGAGGCGGCCCTGCTTCGGCCATACTATGCTAGCACGGTTCACTTACTGGAAGCTCCGAGCTACAACTACATCACTTGGAATATCCGAGAGAGGCGTTGGAACCTAGGAGAGGTTATTCTGGCTACGTATTTTTGGAAGCATCTGGTCGGAGTGCCGATGAGATGGCTGCAAAAAAAACTTCAAGGGGAAAAATTTAACCCCACAAAACTCAGGACTGAATCCAAGCTGGACCTAGTAAGTTCTTATCTCGCTCATTCGCCTGTCCGACAAATGCTCGTGAAACCCTTCTTATTGTTCTTTATTCTTCTGCACATAACCGTCGATCTCAGATAACCGTCGATCTCAGATATCGCCATGTTAACCGTCGATCTCAGATATCGCCATGTTCATGGTGCTAGTCTTTCCAAAATTGGCCACGTGCAACAAATCAAACATGAAATATGTTGTCATAGAAACGCTGGCATCCATCTTGCAATTCACGCCGGAAGCCATGGTTGGGACTGTGCGCGTGGTCAGGGCGATTCAGGCGAACGTGTGTACAAATTGTAAGTGGGTTCCACAGAGGGCCGTGGAGGAGGAATTTAAGAGGACTAATCCACTGGTCTCCAGTTTCAAGCGACTGTGGGGCTATTCACTCTTTTCGCTGGTTCTGGCTGTAATAGTTCTCCTATTTTCTGAAGGTGACTATTTGCTGTTGTTTTTTTTAACAACAGTTATTTTACTGCCCTTTTGCACCTGGTTCACGTCGTTGACACTCGATCTTAAATCCTCGAGGAATACTTGTGTGTTCAGAGACAATGTTGAACTCGGCAGTAGCAGATCACCCAGCATCGACGGAAGTTTACAGCGCTGGGTGAACAATTCCGTTTCCATTCGCCGGAAACAAGGCGCAAACCCCAGATTTCCGGTGGGTTTCCGCCTGGATTCCAGCATGTTACCAGTGGTTTCCTGTTGATTTCATTAAGCAACGGAAGCCGTGTTTGATGAATATTACTCCCGGTTCCGGTTCCTATTGACTGTTTCCGGGTCAATCAGATCACGGGAAAACGATGGAAACTACTGAAGGGGATTATCTGTCCAATGTCCATTTAGATTCTCCGATCAAAGTTATGAGATACTATGCAGTGATTTCAGAAGGCAAACAGCTAGAAGTGTGTAAGATTTTATGGTAGCCCGTATGATTTTTATGTATTTCCATCCTTATGATCCAATAATGATCACTTCTCTTAATAATGAAAACAATGGAATATGTTTGTTGGTTAAGCGTTATAGCTAGTTCGTTCCCGTGAAATACGCAACACGGAAACAAGCTGAAGTCGATGATAACCTGCAATATTCGCGCTAGCCTGTCTAAAAAACTTTCTCCAAGGCTTTCTCTATGTTCTTACGTAATTCCCAATAAATGGACTTACTATAACACTGCAGGAGCATGGCTACCCCCTCTCTCCCCCCAATTTGTTCATCCGCTTCACCCGAAGTTCTAGGGGTTTAAGAGATGTTGACATATGCCTATAATGTATTACTACGCCTTGCTGAAGATGAAAACCATTTCCTCCTTGTATGTCCTTTATATACTCAAGAACGAACGAAGCTTTTTCAAGATATTAATACTCGGGTTGTTCCGACCTCCGAAATATTTCAATTCATACTTGATCCCAATAGCACTTTGACGGCTCTTCGTGTTTGTAAATATATATCTACATGTTGAGTTGCGTAAAAGGCAAATAATGACGGCAAGGGAATGACCATTCTCTTTTTAGTTACATTAAATATGCTACTAGCTATAATAATCCAGACGGCGTATCATATATACGTCTATCTATATGTCACAAATGTGTTTAAAACATTGTCATTTTGTATTGTTTTTCTTGTACACTGTCCTTGATGGATGTAAAGTGCAAAATAAAATTGAATTGAATTGAATTGAACGACAAGTATAGATGGGGAACGTTTTTTGCAACCTTAGGCTAATATATCGAAAACAAGATAGACCAGAAAATGAGAGCGAAGACTCTTCCTGGAACATTCTCCTTCGGAGCGAATGCTTTATCTGATTTCCATGAAAACCTTTCGTTTGCACTGATAATCAGCGACTCAAACGTGATATATTCGGGTGTTGTTTTTTTCTGATTTGCCATATTCCCACGTCAGCAAGGGGAGTGTTACTGATAGGGGAATCCGTATTTGCCGAGATTACGTAAATAAAGAGTTGATTAAAGGAACAGAAAACCCTTGACAAAAGTATGTTGCAAATGAAAGAATAGTTTCCATCACTGTCCAAAAGTATTTTTTATTTATTTTTCCGATTTTTTTTTCAACTGAGAAAAAGGCCGATAAACTTTGGATGGTGGCCTGTAAGTGCCATCCCTCATTATTCTTTTTGAAATTTCTCGATGTTATAATTTTTCTTCAATCAAATGTTCTGCTATACACACTGTAATATGGACAAGATATCGACAGAATAAAAAATCTGCATGTCTGAGAGGAACCATCTTTGCTTATAACGTAACGGGGAGCTCTCAAGTATATATTCGATTTTTTCGATATGTACCTGTGGGCAGGTTGTAGTTGAAGACCACCTTACACACCATGGGCTTCCTGAAGAAGTTGCGCACAGACAAATGTTGGTGAAATGGCAAACAAATGTTTTGGGCCCAGTTGCATAATGGTCCAATTATGTAATCTACGTACATAGTTGTTTAACCATTAAATAAGCAATAAAGTTCCACATTCAACCTTCAAAATACTTCCCTACCGATGTCTACTTCCCTGTTGAACCAGAATAACGGTGATTGTTTTGTGGGTATCTGCAATAATTGAGAGGATAGGAAAATGGATGGTCGTAACAGACCACCATACAAAAACATATATCAATTGCGTTTTATTCGGTTAAAAAGAAAATCGGAAAAATAAATAAAAAATACTTTTGGACAGTGATGGAACTATTCTTTCGTTTACAACATATTTTTTCCAAGGGTTTCTATTCCTTTAGATATAAAAGACAGTGTTCGTAACATCATTAGATCTTGTTGTCCTTGAAAGTATATCACCCAAACCGACACTAGTATGTTTACTGGTACCACTATGACCGTTCATGGGAATATTTCGTTTAAACTTCCACATGTAGTTCTAT
>JAVTVY010050944.1:0-27668 GCA_036873755.1 Hanleya hanleyi
ATACCATTTCAGAATTCTCGTATACCAATGCTGTCAAGGTCGCGCATGCTCATATACCAACGCAGTCAAGGATGCGCGTGCAACACCTGCAGACAAAGCCTGTTTCAGGCGAATTTGTCTGCGCAAGTTTGTATGGGCGAGTTCCGCCACTGGAACAAGTTGTGCGAGATAAATTGTGTGTTTGCGGATGAAGAAAAGAAATAAATTATCATCCAAAACTTTATATTCCACATAAACAGGAACGTCAGAATGTCAGCTAAGTACTTCATCCAGTTTATTGTTCATCGCGGAACATATCGAAAAGAGATCGAAGCACTTTGCCTGTCTGACTCACGATGTCTTCCCGTACGTTGTTCAACGTTGAGCTATATGCCTGTTTTTCTTTCGAGTTGGTGATATATGTTAAACCAACCAGGAAAATAGCTCTTCAATGTGATAAATTCGTTATACCAGCGTTTTGCGTTGGTATACAGGCTGATATTTCGTCTCGAAGATAAATATTTTCGTGAAAATATTTATCTTCTCGACGAAATATCAGCCTGTATACCAACGCAAGACACTGGTATAACTTATAATATTCAATATTTAGCACCTTTATAATATCATCTAATTAGAAAAGATTCACACATAAATATGTAGCTGGCGTCTGGGAAAAGACAATATATTCAATATTTAGCACTTTTATAATCTATACTAAATAGAAGAGATCCGCAGTTAAATATCCACAGTGTCAGAGAAAGGACAATATATTCAATATTTAGCACCTTTATAATATCATCTAATTAGAATATAATTTGATTATTGTAATCAAGTACCAAAGGAAGATGTTGTTTTTGGCGGTTTGTTTCTTTCGAAATACATTGAAAGGGGCCGATCGTCTCCGAAACACCTTCGGTCATTGGGTGCATGCCAACATACAGTTACGCGGAATGATTGGTTTGTTGCGCCAGTAAGTATGAATACATGTCAGCTGTCTGCATCAGTGAGGTTGTATATCACCCGTTCTGTAGGCACCAATCAAGCTTTACTTGGGACTGTCTTAAACATCCTATATACCACCACATGCGCATTGTTTAACCAGGAAGAACGATAGAATAATCTGTTATTGTCTGAGTGAAGTTGCACAAAGCACAAATGAAAATGTATTTGCGACTGTCTTAAAAATCCTTATATACCAGCTCATGCGCGTTGTTTAACCAGGAAGAACGATAGAATAATCCCTGTTATTGTCAGAGGAGTTGCACAGGCCAGCACTTGGGACTGCCTTAACATCCTTACTCATCAGCCTATGCAAGTTTGAAAATATGTAGTGCTAATTATACAATATATTTTCTTTAAGGAGAGGCAGTCGGACAATTGGGAGCTACGATTTAGAAGAAATATTCAATATTTATCATGGCTGCAATTTAGAAGAAATATTTAATATTTAGCATTTGTGCTAATTATACAGTATATTTTCTTTCGGGAGAGGCAGTAGGACAATTTGCATTTCCGAGTTATCACATGGCAGTGTGACTATGCGTCACAGGACCTACGAAGTAAGGTAGGCATTAGGACAGGCACTGAGCTCTTGGCAATCCCCCCTACCCCCCAGCCCCAATTTAGATTTAAAATTTAGACATAATTACACATGTAATGTTTTTGTTTAAATTATATCCCAGTGTGATATATAGTCAATATTCAAGAAGTACAATCAAAGTTACTTTATCTAGTTAATTCTACCCAAAGAAAATAAATTAAGACCCTTTAAACATGCCGTCAATGCCAGATGTTGAGTTTTATACAGCTGTAGATCAGGGCCCTGGGTGCATATATCATGTTTCCATACCCTTAATGCACACAACAGGGGCAAAACAAAGCCTCCTTGAACAACCTATCTTTATACAGGAAATTCTTAACCCAGAAAATACCATTCTCTCTCAAAAGAAAACAATTTACGTCAGGAAGGCCTTTTTTATTAAGCTAATTTTGTTAGGTAGGGGCCTACTTAGATTCAATAATTGTCATGAAATTTCTTTGGTTATATCTTAATTGCAACTATGTTTGTTCCTCAAACCTAACATGCTTGAGCTATACATGTATAACACACTTTCATTTGAGAGTCCAGACATTCCACCATTCATGTGAACAAATTGTACTAAACATGGAATAATTAAATTCACACTACCCATTTCTACAGTATCAGTACTATGTTACTATCTGTAGCAGTTGAAACCCAGTAAAACTTAAACAATTAAAACCAGTAAAGAAATTTGTCTGTTGAATAACAGAAAATATGGTATGGAGATTTGAATGAGTAAACTACTAAACAACTTACATGATACCAACAAAATGTCCCAACACAAGCTGATAAATTCCTTGGGTGGCTTGCAGGACAGCTTTGTTTCACCCTCAGTAAATTTTATCATTGTTGCTCACAGGCTAATCTGAAGGATGATACCAGATCTTTCTATGTTCTGCTGGGTTATTGCTTCAGGCTGACTTAATTGGTTGATGTAGGATATTTCATCATCAGTGGCAATTTGACCTAAATTTGAAGCCTGCATGATTTGGTCTGTGATGAAATGTTTGGATGTGAAATAGGATACACGTTAAAGGCCACAGTTTACATATATCTATAACAATATACTGAATTGTGTGTATTAAGAATGGCAAGTTGCCTGGTAATAGCAGTGTAGATAAATGCACTAACAAATGATGGAAAATTAGCATTTCCTATTTCATTATCCCATCACGTTTTGTACTGTGTTATATATACAGTGAAACATACAGCCAAGGTTTCCCAATGGGCATGACAGTGCACTCGCTGAGCTATCAATAAATAATAAAAAAATAATTATAAATCAAATTTTCATCAGAATTCGGTCAGCTCAGAACTTGCTGGTAACAATGCCCTAATGCACGTTCATGCCAAAAATAAAGGTTCTAATGTCAATGGTTCTCCTTATTTTGCCGACGAAAGGATTCGTATGGACTCACTGACTCATTACCGGACAATTTGCGATCTGTAGCCTACTTCGTAGGAATAAATATTGAACATTCTTCTGGCTGCAATTTAGAACAAGAGCCCAAGGGGCTTCAATATACGGCCGTATATCTGGAATCACATTGGTCCAAATTTCAAGGTTGTTTAATAGCCTTGATTCCAATTGGTAGCTAGCAATCCAGAGAAAGGTCTACAATTTTGTGCTTCTGAGAATATAACATACATCACATCTTATATTGAATGATAACCTAAAATGAGCTTAACTCTTGGCAACTAGTTGACCTTGGAGCAAGAGCCGAGAGCTCACATATCCCACACTGAAATCGACAATAGTCAAACACAAGAAAATAGTAGTTTTTCTGCAAATGGATTTCTCTCAGACGAGAAAAATTTTCATGAAGGAAGAAGAAAGTGATGAAGTAAAACTTTGTTCTTGAGTTAATATTAAAACAGGTATGAAGGTCATAAAGGACCCATCTCTCCGTTAAATTAGTAATTGTATGGTTTTTATTTCACAACAGTTTAACTAAATGTAGCTGTTTCAAACATGGCAGGCAACTTCACAGGACAAATGCTATATACATGTAGGGGAGAGAACTCTGAATATTCCAACCTAACACATATAGTCAGCTAAACTTGATTCAGGTTTGGAGGACTGTGACCTTGACCTTTGACAAATTGATGTATGGCTCCTCTTTGCCATGCGAGTAAGGTATACTCAAAATTTGGTACCAATCCATACATTGAAACTAGAGATATCGCAGGGACAACAAATGTTAAGGGATAATGGACAGAACCCAACATCGCATTACATGTCCTCGTCTTCGACAGGCATATGAAAATGTGACTTGTAATGATTTCCTCATTTTGGGGTCACAGTGACCTTGACCTAAATTTTGGTACAAGACACATCGTCTTCCCTCAATGTATCAATGGACACAAAAAATCATGATTTTTATGAATTTCATGCTTTTGGGGGTCACAGTGACCTTGACGTTCGGCCTTGACCTACATTTTTGTACGTGACACATCATGTCCCCCTAATGTATCTACTGACACACACAAAAAAATAAAAATTCACAGATTTCTGGATTCCGGAGTCACAGTGACCTTGACTATTGACATTGACCTAATTTTGGTACATGACAAACCGTCTCCCCATAATTTCTCAAGGGACACAAAAAATCATGATTTTTAACAATTTCACGATTTTGGAGTCACAGTGACCTTGACCTTTGACCTTGATCTACATTTTGGTATGTGACACATCGCGTCCCCCTAATGTATCTACTGACACAAAAAAAGTTATTTTTAATAATTTCCTGATTTGGGGTCACAGTGACCGAAGTTGACCTTAACCTAATTTTTGGTATGCAACACTTCATTTCCACCTATTGAATCCACTTACAAAAAATTAGTAATTTTTAATTATTTCCTAATTTTTAGGTCACACTGACCTTTGACCTTGATTCTGGGGTCACAGTGATCTTGACTATTGACCTGGATCTAAATTTTGGTACATGACAAAACAGCTACCCGTAATTTCTCAATGGACTCGAAAAATCATGATTTTTAACAATTTCACGATTTTGGGGTCACAGTGACCTTGACCTTTGACCTTGACCTACATTTTGATATGTGACACATCATGTCCCCCTAATATATCTACTGACACAAAGAAATGTTATTTTTAATAATTTCCTGATTTTGGGGCACAGTGACCTTTGACCTTCGACCTTGACCTACATTTTGGTATGCGACACATCATTTCCCCTATTTGAATCCACTCACAAAATTAGAAATTAGAAATTTTTAATGATTTCCTGATTTTTCAGTCAAACTGACCTTTGACCTCTGACCTTGACTTACATTTAGTATGCAACACATCATTCTCCCCTAGGGCATCCACTCACAAAAAATTAAAACTGTAGATAGAAAACTGTCAATGATCTATGATTTCCTGAGTTTAGGCAACAGTGAACTTTGACCTCTGACCTCGACCACATCATCTTCACCTAGCATATCCACTCACAAAAATTTTCAACTGTGAATAGAAAAAGTTCACAGATATAGACCGGACATGAACACTTCAGTGATTTCCTGTTTTTTTAGGCCTGTGACCTTTGACCTTTGACCTCGACCTTCATTTTGGTACGCGATCATCGTCTCCCCGTAGGGTATCCACTCACCAAAAATTAAAACTGTAGATAGGAAACTGTCCCAGATATAGACCGGACACGAGAACCGGACAGACGGACAGACGGACGGAAACCGCCATCACATAATACGTCCGCTTTTGGTGGGCGTATAAAAAGTATACAATATTTAGCATTTGTGCTAATTATACAACATATTTTCTTTGGGAACAGGCAAGTCAAAATGCTAACTAGCAGTAATCCTAGAAATTATCTTCAAAGTAGCACACCCCTTTCTAAATATCATTGCTTTTAGAAATTATTTGCGAAGTAGCAGATCTGCTAAATAACATGCGAGACAATAATGACCATTTCTGCACCTTAATGCCCATAGCACAGGTTCACTGTGACAATTACAGACAGGAGAAAATGTAGGATGAACTACTGAAAAGTTTGTGCATGTAAATAAATATTTTGATCAGAAATGTCTGTCTGTACAGTGGTGGCCTGCAAATAGCTCTGTACATGTCTCCTTTGTGGTGATTAATTCCACGGAAGAAATATTGAAGAGAGCTTTGGCAGGCCCATACACCTGGGAGAAGTGGGGAACCTCTGAATTAGGGGGAACTCTTTTGATTAGCAGTATCCTGGGGAAGTCATCTGTGGGCACGCTGGCTTAGCTATATAGTGGATGACTGGCATCACAAGCTCATAGGTCCAAGCATTGATCAGGGAAAATGGTAGACACTTCAAGTAAACGATCTATTGTCTAACAGCCGGCCTGCTTGTTCAGATGAAATGCCCTGATATATAGATGCCTTCTTGTCCCCAGACTTGGCTATTGCATGTATCGTCTCAGACTCGTGATCCTTACATGAATTATGAACCGGATCAGGGGAACAATGATGGGACTGATGTGGATTACCTGAGTATACAATCTAAATAAATTATTTTACACTGAATCAAACTGTACACTGCATCCATACAACCAGTTTGTATATTCCATGTGTATTGCATCTTCTCTAGCCAAGTCGACGTACATCACGTTGCTCTGTACATTGCCTTGGCATACTTCTCTAGTAAAGTTGGAACGTGAACCCTCATCGATGAGTGGAATGCAGAGACGGCTTGCTGCATCTAATCAGAATGCGCGTTACGTAGCAGTTGATTACCAAGATGGCGGCCCCCACTAAGAACGAGCTGTGTTGAATGTGTGGGGAAATTCTGCCGGAAAAAAACAGAAGCATTTTCACGGCCAATTTTGGTGTTCTGATCAGTTGAATCAGCTTTTGGGACGCGCTGCACGGTCGAACGATAACGAATCGCCTTATGAGTGTGGTGGACTTGAAATTGAAGGGGAACAACTCCTGGAGGCAAAAAGTCGCTCATCGTTAAAACTTCCGCTAGGTGGCGCAGACCAGTACTCCTCTGCCACCAGCCAAGAATGTCAAGGTAGCGTAGAGAGCTTTGCGATGTAGTTGACTTGGCTGGAGAAGATGTGTGTATTGTTGAGATTATCAATGTCTGGAGCACATGACTTGGAAAATCCCATTTGAACATTTTTGCTGCCTTTCGGTGTGAAAATTAATTTCATTAATTGCGCTAATGTGGCCCCAAGAACCACTGCACAGCATCAGCAAAGAGGCCGACATGTGACAAATGTCTTCATATATATAGGTACCAACTATCTTGTGTCAGAATCTTGATACACCGAGATGTATATATGCAGGCCTCAATTTAAAGTTTTACAGGTTACCCACAGGTTTCTAAGTCTGGAAATCTGATAACCTATTCCGAGGTTACCATCAGCTTGATTATGTTGAATGGAATAATATTATGACAACAAAATAGGTTACCAGTAGATTATGAGCTTGAATTTCTTGGTAACCTATGAGTGGGTTAAGGTTTCAGCACTGAATTGAACCCGGCCTGATTATGAATGCAGAGCATAACTAGGATAAACAAGAATGTGAATATAGAAAAAAGTCATATATACTCAGCCAAGCAGGGCAAGCGAGGAGAAGAAAATATTTGGGAGAAAAGGGGAGTGATAATCATTCGGTTCAGTATTAAGGAAATCACAACAATTATGTCCAATTAAATCGGAATGGCTTGTCTCGTGATAGACAAACATAACTTTATTTGCATGTCCAGCTGTCTAAATTCTTTCAGACAGAATTGTGGAACTCGTTACAGTTTCAGTCATTTATTTACATGCATCATAAAGCGGTAGTTCAGGTTCAGGTAAAAACTTTCCTGTAATAACAACACTCCATGTTATCACAAAAGTATAGCCTAAGATCCTACTATGTCAGTTGAAGCTTCCATAATATGCATATACATCATGCATATACTATTTATATTTATGGCACCTGGGACAGCTGTAGTAAGATAAATGACCCAGATAAAGCTATATATCTTACTTTTTACCTGAGTGTATACATGCATCATACATGTACCCTCGAGGTCTTCCCTGTCAGACGTGTTGATAACTTAACCCATCTGTTGTTTTCTCAACACTAATGGGTATTCTTGAAAGAAATCTGGGATATAGTTCGATGTGCTGCAGCCATATGCATTCTAAAATCTGAAGAATTAATTGGCAATTCTCATAAACGAAAAGACCATACTTCTCCATGTATGGGTGTATATGAGGGGTTCATATACATCTTACTGCCGTTAATAAAAATTCACACAAAAACTCAATAAAAAGCAAGAATCCCGGGAAACTTATGAAGAACTCAATTCTAGCAAAAATGTGAATGTTACAGTTCTAGAATGTTACACATTAAGGTGGTAAACTTACTCTCTAAAATAATAAGATTGAAAATTCAATCTATCAGATTGGAATTAGTGACCAATCTATTCGACTGAATATTTCATCTATTAGATTGAACGTTTCAATCTAGTAGATGGAATTTTCTGTCTACAACAGATTCAATTTATCATTTTCAATCTATTAGAATGAATATTTTCAATCCAAGAAAAGATTGGTCACTAATTTCAATCTAATTATTTTAGAGAGTACAGAAAAACTGAAAATTGATTGGACAAAAACTCAAATCAGCGAGAAAAAAACCCGGAAAATTTTGACGTCTATAAACCCCTGTATATATATGTAAATATCATGGCATTATATCAATTTCGATTGTTTGGCTTATACTGTTCAATGGCTCTTGCAAATAAATTGATTCCGGTGCCAGTACTGGGCTGTGACCCCACAACTGTATATGGCCGGAATATCAAATCTGTACAGATTACATAAATGTATGTAAAACTGACTGTTATTTGAGCAGTTATATGAAGTACAAGCCTGGTTGACTAAGGTCACTCCTGGGGGGAAATTGTAAGACATTAACCTATTTGGTTAAAATATGTATAGTTTCTCAAGCTTATACACACGATCAAAAGGTCAATCAACACTTGGGTAAGTTAAATTGTTTATGTATTCCTATTACAAAGAATTGGGCCCACTTGAACACGCCTGAGAAACTCCAGCATGGGTTACATTCACCTTTGGATTGTGTATGCACTCCGAATGGATAATATACAGTTCAACTCCTGTATCATGGCATACACAACCCAGAGGAGAAAAGAAATGGGTTTGAGCAGAGAAGTAGCGGATTAAGGGTATACTGAGGAATGTCACATATCCATGATAAGACATTGTACACTTGTTCTCAGTGTACTTCAGGACGTCTGTAGATCAGTCAATGAGAGCCTGGCTGACAAACATGAATATATACACCTTTAATCTCACCGTCAACAGAACAGGTACATCAGAGAAATTCCAGATGAATGCATGGCGGCAATGAAAACCAATCTCGGCATGAAGCTTGAGTAATTGACAGGCCATGAAAACAGATCTAGAAATTGGGAGAACTGGTGAACAGACTCAGACTGGCATATAAATGAGATTTTTTTTAAATTCCCAAGAGTTTAAATTTCACAGGAAATTACAGTTATAATTGAATATATCATGCAGAATCTAGTGAAAATACTGGGGAGGGGGAAGGTTTATGGTAAGATCTGTTCGATACATGAATTAAGGCTTGACGATTAGACGAGATCAGAAATGAAAATATTCGATTACTTTTGAAACTTATTTTTTCATTATTGAATATTATTTCATCATTCAAGGGTCAGGTAGGGTTGAATTATTCCTATCAGCTATAGACATGATATTAAACAGTTATATATCCAAATTGGAGAATACATGTCCATTAACAATATTACACCAAACTTTATAGGACTGGTACAACAACATGGAAAGACTGTTAAGCCTGTGCAAAACCTGACTGACCAGCCTATAAAGACATAAAAGGCTCTGTAATGGCATCATAAATAAATCTTGACTGAGTAAATCAATTCTCTGGAGACAGCAGAAATCGTTATTGGGCATTCTTGCAATGTCCAAAGCAGGCAGAAGGAGACTGAACTATTAAAGGCTTGTGCTTTTTGACAATATCATAGAGAGGAATCAGGAAGGGCCACCAATGAGGTAATAAAACTGGTGACAGCAGAATGGGATAGAGCAGCTTGAAAAAACAGTCTACATAAATTTGCAAACAAACCTTTCCCCTGAAGTGGTTTGCTGTGAGCTATCCTGACCTGGATGAGATATGAAGCATGACAAATAGATCCAACAGTGTCTAACATGTCTAAGGCTTGTGTGTGTGCTGCTGGGGATAATACACACCACATAACTATATACAATAGCAAAACATTGTCCTCATCCCTATAGAATAGAATAGAATAGAATAGAACTGTAATTCTAACCGAACAGCCTCACTATTCTGACTACTAAAACAATATCCAGTTCAACTGAGTGTCATTTTCTGAATAGATAGACACAAATGTGTAAAATCTCTTAAACTTAAAGGTTTAAACCTTCCAAAACACTAAACTTGTTCAATACATTTTATAAATTCCTGCCACATTCATGTGTTAACCTGCTGCATACAAACTTATACAAATATATTAATTGTTGGATACAATGTATTGATTAGTCAAAGTTTTGAAATACTGGATACAATGACAAAGATACCTACACTGGATACAATGTATTCAGCTACAGCATACAAAGTTACAAACACTTGATACAATGTATTCAGCTACTGCATACAAAGTTACAAACACTGGATACAATGTATTCAGCTGCTGCATACAAAGTTACAAACACTGGATACAATGTATTCAGCTACTACATACAAAGTTACAAACACTTGATACAATGGTGCGAGTGAATATGATTTAACGTCGCTTTCAACTATATTTCAGTCATATCACGACATTGGGTCCTATTCCTTTTCACACCCGGGAACCACACAGGTGGGGTCCTATTCCTTTTCACACCCGGGAACCCCACGGGTGCCTCAGTTAGTCGCCTCTTACGACAAGCTGTCCGAGGAGCCGAGGCCTATTCTTACCATGACCTGCGGTGTGCACGACGACATCCCAGGTCAATCCCCTTGATACAATGTATTCAGCTACTGCATACAAAGTTGCAAACACTGGATACAATGTATTCAGCTACTGCACACAAAGTTGCAAACACTGGATACAATGTATTCAGCTATTGCATACACAGTTGCAAACACTGGATACAATGTATTCAGCTGGTGCATACAAAGTTGCAAACACTAGATACAATATATTTAGCTGCTGCATACAATGTTGCAAACACTGGATACTATGTATTCAGCTGCTGCATACAAAGTTGCAAATAATGGATACAATGTATTCAGCTACTGCATACACAGTTGCAAACACTAGATACAATGTATTCAGCTGCTGCATACAAAGTTGCAAACACTGGATACAATGTATTCAGCTGCTGCATACGAAGTTGCAAACACTAGATACAATAAATTCAGGTTCTGCATACAAAGTTGCTGGGTCGAATCCTGCTCGGGACTCGACAACTTTCTGCACTAGAATCCGTGCTATACTAAATGTAATCCCAAAATAATGAAAATCACTACAATCACTTTCTAAATGATGGGTAATGTATGTTCGCTTTCGAGATAACTGACCGTCTCCTACCTCTTATCCATTGGGCGAGTGGTTTAGATCGCCGACATTATATATAGTGCTGGCGATTAGGTGCCTTATTCTGGGGGTTGTCAGTTCGAATCCCACTCGGGTCCCAACCAATTTTCTGCACTAGATAGTGTAATCCCAAAATAATGAAAAACCTGTTATACGATATGATCAGCTGGACATGTGCAAGTCAGTTACAGTATATGCAAATTTCTCTTAACTTGAAATGAACTTTAGGGCAGGAAAACCAGCTTCTTTGCTTCTGATTCTGAATAAATCATACTATCATGGATGTTCCAATCCACAATGCCATACTAATTATCATAATGGCCGAGGAATGGAGGTCACGATCTTGAAATAAATGGTTCCTTTAGAGAACGTTTACCATTGTCCAGTCCATCATGTTTATAGCAATGTATCACCTCACAATTTGACAGACTGTTTTGTCCAACTGAACATTTCTCTAGTTTTATGCTCATTGTCTGAAGTCTGGGAGTGGAGCTGTAGAACTATGAACAAAGAATATAAAGGAATGGTATTAAATACTTGAGCATTATTTATTCAAACCTGTGGATCTCCAGCAGGGGGCTATAATCACTGATGCCTTCCAGAGAAAACATTTGGCTTTTGGTCCTACATGATAAATAGTCACATATAACACACATGGCAAAGGTTATATGGTCATTGATACAAACTCACACTGGGTGAGTCATTTGTACAACACTCAAGATGGACAAATGTATTTAATCACAGGCCTTTTGTTGAAAGGATTATAAATTAGCCTTCAACATGATCAATTTTTCAGCCGTTTCTAGATTCTCGAGTTAATAACAAAAGACAAGTGCTTTCTGCCTCACAGGTGAAAATCCCATCCTCCACAAAGGGTCCCAAGTTCCCATCTATACATACAGACCTCATATTTTCCCTTTTACCTTGAATGATATTAAGCCTCACTGTATCCTCACGATAATGATTGATTTTCGAGTGTGTCTGTGATAAATGCAGGCTATTTTATACAAATTTTGTGTATTTGTATATTCAGAAAATTTGAATCCCTGTCACAATTTGATGTAAAAACCAGTTGAGTTTTTTTTTTCAAATTTGATATTTTGACAAGAAAACATTGTCTAAGATGACTGAAATTTAGAACACTTTCTTTTCAAATGTGTGTATAAAATTGTCCATATTCAGGAATGACGTTTGTGTAATGGCACAAAGTGTCCAAAATAGCACTGTTTAATATCAGCCATGATGATACTTCATTGCAAACAAATGTAATTAAAACAGAAAATTATTAATTGATTTCATCATGTACATGCAGCCAGCTGTATTAACTGAAAAAAAAATTGTCTATAAAAACAACTTTCGCTAAAAACATTTGACCTCAACATTCAAGCACATAACATTCTCTGCATGAGGTCAGTATATGTAATAAGTAAGCTAAGTATTCAGCAATTATCAAATGACACGCCTTTACTTCTAATTGAAATGTCACGGAGAGGTCATACTATAGGCAATACAATGATGACATTTCAATTAAATGACCAAAGAAACCCCTCCCCAGGACAAAGTTGACATCTATTAACATCCCAACTCGTACATTTTCCACCTATATTAAAATTAGTCATGGTGGACAGAACAAGTGTATCCCAGGTGTATACAAATGACCAATTCTGCAACAGGTGCAAATTTGTGAAAAACATGAAGGTCAAAAGCATACAGTACACCAACCCTGCAGCATTGAACAGATCATTTCAGAATGGTACTTTGTGTACATGTAGTTCTAAAGCTCTCACATTACAGGACCATGCTGTCTTTTCATTCTGTCACATATAATATTCATACCACAAATTGCAACAAATGTTCACCAAAATTCCATCATACTTTGACGCACAAATGCGATGTGCATATAATTAGGCCAGTGCCACAGGTTAGGGAATTTCTGAATTTACAGCCTATTTTTATGCCAAATATAGATCAATACATCCTGATCTCAACTTGACACATGGACTGCATCAGGTATTAACTGTTTAACAGTGGAGCCGTAGCCGTGTAAATTGTAATGAAGCTAACCATCATTGATATGTGATCTATATCATAATTAATAATAGCATTCCACAGTAGCCACACCAGCTGATACAAGGTAATTAATCAATTTACTAAGCAAGGGGATAATAATATTCTATTGGATGAATGGTCGCACTACAAACTTGCATTTACATGTAGTATATCTCTTCTTCGCTGTTTTTGATGTGCAATATTGTGTGAATTGGTAATTTCTGGGACCGAAACTGTCAGGCTCAATTTTTATCACTACTGGTATACTCGATATATTATCATACAAATGCTACCATAGTGTAGGCAGGATATAGCAAGTTTGATCAGTTTTATCTCCATCTGATTGCTATCACTCTGTAATTTAATTAAAGAATCCCCCAGCAATATATATACAAATACACAGAAAATATGAACTTATAAAAATGTGGTCTGTAAAATATATTAAAATTGAACTTTTTATCATTTTAATCCGATATGCAACTGATTGATACCGAACTATCAGACAGAATTAATATCATCTTTACAGAGAAAAATAAATAGATGATTTATTCAACAACAGTTTCAACAGACCTACCTATTTTTTCGATGAGAAATCCAGCTGGGGGTTTGAGTACATGCCTTCCCCAGGCCGTGCGTACGTTCTCCAAGTGCAAGTCTTCCCCTCCGACTAAAATAGTACACGGTTCAACGAAGCCCAGATATTCCAAGTTTTTAACGCTCTCTACCAATGCTGGGTTCCAATAACACGTCCTATTCCTGGTTTTAAAATCTTCAAACATATCCTTTCCATTCAAAGAATCTAAACTTTTGTGTGAGATCGGTTGCGGTGTTCTTTTATCCAGCTCGGGTTTTTCTTCGAGAATCTCCTCGCCGGTGAGAGGGTCGACGACAGACAAGCGGACATCTCTTTCTTTCTTCGATTTCAGAGCAGGGTCCGGTCCTAAAACTAATGCGATGCATCTAGCAGTAACGGGAGAATTTCGTTGCCCTTTTCTGTCGTCCCGAAATGTGATCCCCGCCATGATTGCAGTTGTAGCTAGTCATCAATAAAACTCAAACACCATACCTTCAAACATCGCATCTCGCTCGCACTGTTGATTTCAAATACGCCGATTTTCACACCTGGGCAGCACGCGCGTGCTCAGTGTTTACGAGATTAACAGCGCCACCTATTGGCTGAGGCGGAAGGAAAAGACAACCGCCAACTCGTCTGGCTTAAACTTTTGGAGGACTCGGGCAGTTCTCAAGTACATGTAAACGGTGCAGAAATTGAGATCATCATAAATTCGTTCAAAAAAGAAAGAAAAAAAAAACGTGGGGGGTGGGGGGAGTATCCAAGATAAAACCAGAGTTGATCTGTATATAATTTATCTAAAAAAGAAACATTGATGTTGTGGAGATTGAACAAACGGCCACAAAAGACTGATGCAACGAGAAATTTAACGGAAAACATCGGATGCTACGGTGGCCCAGACTTTTTTTTAGTTTTCCCCATTTCCTATTGTTACTTTTTCTAAAAAAAAATTTCAATCACATTTCAAATTTCTCTCATTCCGAGTAACGCCGTCACAATTTATTTGTCCTTTTTTTCACCGAAAAGCAACTAAAATTTTTAAAAAGGTTTTAACCTTAATTGGAAACGTTTCAACCTCAATATAAATTTGGGTTTCACTTCACAAAACATCCCTCCATCAGTAAATTGGGATATAAATATTTGAAATGATATAAAATAATTTTAGACCTTTAATTCTGATAAAAGCAAACCCGCTGAAAAACATAGAAAAAAACCCCCCGCGATTTTTCAGGCAACTGGCATTCTCTTACAGAGAATAATTCACCTGGGAGGGGCGAAGTGGACGACAAATCATTTATCGTTTATTATAATAACAATTCAGTTGTTCATATCGCATATAGGGACATTTGTTGTATTATTTGGAAGTTCCGGTATAGATACAGGAACATGCATCTTTGCACGTTAAAATTTTGCACAAAACAGTTAAAATCTGTCTGACACGACTTTAAACCTATATTTGGCATGGGGGCAACGTGGATTCTGCCCCTCCCTGATGAATATTTCTCTGTGTATCTGGAACCACGAACAGTTGGGTATACTGAGACTCAATGACTTTATAGGTATCGGTAATTATATTGGCCTGCTGAAATAATCATCGGAGTGAAGCATCATGTGCAATTTCAAAATGACGGTCATGAATGTGGCGCCAAAAAGTTGCGTTTTCGATGCTTTTCTTCTTGTTTTTTTGTGTTTTTGTTTTTGTTTTTTTGTTTTAATTCAGCCTAAGAGGAAGTGCATAAAATTATTTTAATTCTCATCAAATAGTTTTTTTGCCTAACTTACCTAGCCATTATTTAGCAGAAAAACGCAGAAATACAAAAATAAAACATATAAAATCGGTGAAAATGCATGTTTTGAAATTATTGGAGCCGGTAAACTTGACAGAGAGTTATAGTGCAAAGACAGAAAAATGGTGTTGGCCCAACACTCTTTGCTGGTATTGAGGCCAGTTCAACATCAAATACTGGTGTTGATCAACGCCAGTAAAGGATGTTGAAAATGACGATTTTGGTGTTCACTGACAAGTACTGGCTCAAAACCAAATAATGGTCTTGACCTACGGTACACCATTAAAGGGAGTTGGAGATATATGGTGGCGGTCAAAATTCAATACTATTTATGGGTGTTGAGCTCAACAACTTTTTGGTGTTGATCAACACCATTTTTCTGGCTGTGTGTGAAAATATTCAAGCTGGTAAGACAGAATTGTTTTTTTTTTACGGTTATTTTAGCACAATGACATCACGGTGACGTCATACGGGCCTATGACTTATCAGATTTTTTGGAGCCTAAGATTTTCAAAATTCTGATACCACTGGTTCATAAAAAAGTCTTTCTGTCCGGCTTGTAACGATTTTGATTATTTCCGTCCATATCCCCCCCCAATAGGGAAGCTCTAACAGGATGCATCTACAAATGTTTAGACAAGTGGATAGAACAAGACGAGGTAAAAATAATGATTTGATGTGTTCTCGTTTGCTAGATAATTCTTTAGAGTGTTTGTCACGTTGTGCAGGTATTTGTTGAGAGCGACCGCACCGTTGCCAGCAGTGATGTTCACGTGTCCCATACTGACTATCAAATCCGATACCAGGCAGTCTTAACCGTATATCTCATTTTATGCACATCATATAATTTAGCCTGCAATCTAATCACATTCAAAAAGATCAAATAGCATAGGCCTGGTTTTCTGCCGAATTTCAAGCATTTGATTCCAATTGATTTCATATGGAAATAATTGAGTATAATTGGTTCCAAACCAAACCGGTTCCATGTGGTTCCATAGTCAGACAATATGCTAATATTGGGAACGTCTTATCTCATTGCAGACTAATGATATGCGGTACTATTAATTATATTGATAAAGAAAAAAAAATGAAATTAAACACTATATATATGTACATAAGATAAATGCATCGTACCGGTAATAAAGGAATCCAGTTAGAAAAGGATTTTGGCTCTCTCTCGTCCGAAAAAAATATCTAACAGTCACCCACTTCATGGAGTTTGGTATTTTACATATTTCACATTTGAATGATACAAAACTAATTTCCAGGGGAAGCAACTGTACAGTACACGGCGTACCACCTAAGAGCTGGGAGTTACGTCCCTGTAATTGAGATTTGGCGCAGCTCAAATTATTAACTTAGGCTTACGCAAGGCTTGGAACGACATTATGAGCAGATTTGCGTGCTCTCTGCGTCACCAACAGTTTAACTAAAGGGATACATGAACTGGTGAAATATTCCCACTGGAGATTCAGTCATTGGAACTCCAGGGATTTCTCTCTCGTCGACTTTATGACAAGAGATGATTACAATTTAGACATCGTAAACTATCCCTTTCTGGACAGTAATATTCCAGTGGGACCTGCATATGGCGTATACATATATCGCCTAGTAGCATATGCTAGATCCTGTGCTATAAATGTGACGATTTTAATCAACGTCACAAAACACTGTTGCAGAAACTTATAAAACAGGGCTATACCACCAAGCGTCTTCACTCAAAGTTTCTCAAATTTGGCGATACATATCGCATGCTGATAACAAAATACGAGCGTAGCGTGCAAGATCTATGGCGTTACGTTTCGTAACTTGTGTCTAATTCCGCTTAACCCGGGGCTAGGAGCCGTATGAACCCGTGCACTTCAAGATCCTCATGGTACTCATATGAACAGTCACAATCAAAGCGTGACCGAGATACATCATTCTCTAGATGACGACTTTACAACGAATATTTTGAATTAAGAATACTGATCAGCGATACGGATTTGATATTTTTGGAAAATCATGATGTCTTGCCGGCATCATTGAAAACTGTTGACCGCTTCTCTCTTGCAGGAAACTAGCCTATGTTTATGTATACTATGATTGCCTTTTTGAATTTGATGCTAATACTGTTATATGGAATATGGAATAGGTCCTTGGATTATGGACGCGGATATTCTCTAATGGACGACGGCTGAATTATGAATGACGGACCAGACGCGTGTAATTTTGCCGAAATAATTGGAACTTTCGGGTCGGCAACGCTATTCATCGGGTAAAAATGGCGGATTCGAAGCGAAAATTGCTGCCCAGCGATAAAGCTTGGCCCGAGGTGGAGAAGAGTCATTAGTGTACGGTGATCCGTATAGTTAGGATTCTTTCAGGTCAACGTAAAGGGTGCGTTGGCGTCTGGGGTTTACTGGCGCTAGCCACACATGCCTTCGAACTTTTGGCGCTAGGTGGAGTGTAAACGGGCATCAAATCCCAGTCTTGGCTTTATTTTCACTGCGATCAAATTATCAACTGTCGAACGTTGTTTCGCCCTCATTTTGGCTCTAGTTCAACATTATCATTCGGTAAACGGATCTAACGGGTGGGAGTCGTCGTACTCGGGTGATCATGTCAAAATATTTTCATTTCCCTGGTGATGCCAACATTATTGGACGAATACTGCATGCATGTATTAACGCATCGTCGAATTTAGGTTTTCCGGTATAGTCTCAAATTTACCAAATGTGTGAAAGAAATTATCGTGCCGATTATCGTTTGTTACCATATTGTTTCACGAACCGCGGTCATGTACTCTAACTGACTGTAATGCTTCAGATTGACGTCACCCAATTTAGGACACGCGATCGGTCCTAAATTGGTTGACGTCAATCATGTCAAATAAGAAGTATACCTAATTCGCCTGGTTGTTTATCCGCTCAAGTTTGGTACATCCCAGAGACGAACACACATCATTTTGACTTCGTAAGAACCGTTTATAAATGGACTGTAGAGAATGTATGGCACTATAGGATATGCACCTGGGTTTATGAACCAGATTTATAATTTTGACAGCTCCAGCTGATCTCAACACTGTCATGCATATCAATGTGACGGAAGTATGATCGTCTACACAGTTTCAAAGACGATACTCCGAGCTTCCCAACAAGATGTGATATGATGAAAGTCTTATAATTGCCAACGACAGGCAATCGTTTAACTTTTTCGGTACAGTTATAAAAGGGTTAAAGGCACCATTCGCATATTTTTGCAATGAAGGATTATCCACTTCGTCATTCTTTCCCAAAACCATAAAAACTATACACTACAGTGTTCTTTTTTTTTTGCTGAAATCCCTCCGTCCACTGTTCCGTCCTTTCTGTCAAATTCCTGCCTCATGTTATTATGTTCTTTATGTATATTTCCTTGTACGTTTATGTTTGTTTTCTCTACTTGGTGCAGTTAGCCTTCGTGTATAATAGTGCTCAATAAAGTATCTAAACTACGGTATATAAAGATAAATTGTCGGGCACAGGTGACCTGGGCCTTTGGCGCTTTGGGCAATCATCAGGCTTGGTCCACGCCTTTTTCGAGGGCGTTTTGTTCAAGCCTAAAATCAGTAACTGGTATTATTCTTTAAGTGATTTATTAAAGTCATAACCAATAGCCAACATCCAGAAGCCAAACGTTCGTTTACTGCATGTTGAAGTAATGTAGCCAGAAATTTCATACTGAATTGACCGATTACACCATGATTTATAGCCCAGAAACTTTTATGAAATACATCAAACCATGAAGGAGGAACAATATTACAGAGGTGTACCAATATATCTTTCAATGACGAGAAATTACATGCCTAGAATGAACACAAAACATCACATGTAACTTTGCACCTCCTATCTGAAATTGCCAACTTCTAATAACATGTTTAGTTTATTTGGTGTGTTTCTATGATTCTCATTAGCCGAGTGGCTGTTTGAAAACCCATCACCCAACCAGAGATCAGCATGACAGTCGAAATTAACTTGCAAGTTTGCAACTTCAGACACAACAAACTGTTCAGCTTCGCACTTGGCAGAGCAACATGGCGTGTTTCTAAACATCACGTCAGCCACAAACGGTAATCTATTGTGAAATGCCCTGTAAGCCGGTTCTTCATTAATAACTACTGCATATTTCCAAAATGAAATCTGAATATAAAAAAGAAAACTGGTTAAACGCAGATAGAAGTGGTCAACAGTTCTCAGTTCAGGATGTCGACGTAAAAAATCAGAATAGTTGTCACCAGAGAGGTCTGCTAATTGAGAATCAAGTCGTTGAGAGCCATGCGAAGATGCACACAATTTTTATTATGAATGTCAATTATTAGCACATTACCTTTGGTTTACGAATAATTACGATTTAACATATCCTCAAGCCTCATGAAATTTGCATCTTTAACGTACATGTAGGAGGATATACGGCGAGATCGATAAATAATCGATGATTGAGCGGGAATATGGCTAAAATGAAAATACTTCGACATGATCACCCGAGAATACGACGACACCCATGCACCCGTTAGATCCGTTTACCAAATGATAAAGTTGAACTAGATTCAAATGAGGGAGAAACAACGTTCGACAGTTGATAATTTGATCACAAACCAAAGTGTACTATATGATTTAATGCCCGTTTACACCCGACCTACCGCCAAAAATTCGAAGGCGTGTGTGGCTAGCGGATTTGTGGAGCTTCGCCAGTAAACTCCAGACGCCAACGCACCCTTTATGATTCCTAACTATACGGATCACCAACTGGTGGGCACCTTGATGTAGGTACACTAATCCGACTCGTCCGACTCGGGCCAAGTTTTATCGCTGGGCAGCAATTTTCGCTCCGAATGCATCATTTGTACCCGATGAATAGCGTTGCCGACCCGGAAGTTCCAATTATTTCGACAGAACCCCGAGAGTTCCAATGATTGAATCTCCAGTGTGATATTTGCCCCCCATCGGAACCGAATGATAATCAAACTGAAAAAAAAATATAACAAAAAATACAGGTCTACAAAAACCTTTCCCCATCTTTACTTGTCTTGTAAGGTTGGGAGAGTGTTTTTACCCTTCAGCCCATAGGACTGTGGGGTCTTGTCGTTGCCATGTACGTACGTCCGTCCGTCCGTCCTAGCGTCCGTCCGTCAATATGTTCTTGTCCGCTGAATATCTGCAGATCTATGAAGTCGGGCCTGACCAAACTTTGGTGAGAGCTTCCTGAATGTTGACTGATGAAATGATTAGATTTTCAGATGATTTCATGATTTTTAATTATTTTTTTTTTGTTATTTATTGATAGTTCAGCTTTTGCACTGTTATCTATGCCCATCAACATGTTCTTGTCCGCTGAATATCTGCAGATCTATCGATTCGGGCCTGACCAATCTTTGGTGAGAGCTTCCTGAATGTTGACTGATGAAATGATTAGATTTTCAGATGGCTATGATGATTTCATGATTTTTAATTATTTTGTTTTTATTATTTATTGATGGCTTAGCTTTTGCACTATTATCTATGCCCATCGGGAACCCTTGGTTGCATGTCTCATTGTGACTTTTGAAGGTTCCCTGATACAAGAAAGCCTGGTCCATTCAAGATTATCATTGGATGGGCCCCCCCTCCCCGCCCTGGGAGCTTACATGATGCTCCACTTGTTCAACCTATGCACTACCCTTGGGAGGATTTCCCCACCCCTGGGACACTACATGTTATTGGACTTTTTCCTATCCACAGTTTCTCAGCTTCATGTGATATGTATGAGATGCAGTGTACATTGTTTTTTCACACACACACATGCGGAATCACCTAAAATTTATTCCTTTATAGTAATAACTAAGAGGTTGGTGACATTATTTTATTTCAGAAGTACAAGAGGAAATAACCGGCGGGGGGTTCCCGCAGTATCGAACCCCTGTTAGGTTTGAATTTCGCGTCGCCTTAAATGAAGGACAAGATTTTTCTTCAATTTTTCTACATCGATTTATCCGAAAGCTTTTGCACAAACCATATTTTATTTCAGAAGTATATGAAATAACTGGGAGGGGGATCTCTGCAGTATCGAACCCCTGTTAGTTTGAATTTCGCGTCGCCTTAAATGAAGGACAACATTTTTCTTCAATTTTGCTGTTCAATCATTCCATTCTACATCATATGATTTATCCTAAATCTTTTGCATGTTACTGTACATTGGACATTATTTAAAACGAGTGATTAGGAGAGCCCATTTTTAGCCTGACTCTGGGCAATTTTGAACCAGTTTGCATACCTGGAGCATATGCCTCCCCCCCCCATAATGATAATGGTGGGTTTGTGTCAATCATTGTGTTTCTATGCCATTAACTTGTTATCACACTTGTGCAATGCATAAATTGCCACTGATAAAGCTACACTTTCTTGCATGCTGTAATCCCAGCACAACACTCCCGTGAAAACAAAGTCTATTATATAGGGTACAGAAATCACACACACTGTATCCTCAAGGCTGTATCCAGGGATTTTTTGCAGGTTCCGATCCCAAACTCCCAGTTTCTTTTCGTAATTCATTATTGCGTGTCCAATTTTTTTTTAGTGAATTTCGGCGCAAAGAGCCTGTGATCAGTCACAAAACAGAGGTTTATTAACATGAAATTCATTACCCAGCTATGGAATTGGATCGATATTGAGGCTCCCAGAAGCTTTTTCTAGGAGTATTTTCTTCAGAAATCCTTTCAAATTGAACAACAACAACACTTTCGTTTTTTGTTTCATTAGAGTTTTGGGCGCCCATACTTTTTCTGGAACTAAATTGGCTCTAGATCACAGTTGCCTGGCCTATAGGATATTGGATGGTCGATGTCTACGTATAATTATTTCCAATAAATTATGAAAATTAATAAATATAAAAAAAATATTTTTAAATCGATTTTTTTAAAACTATTTTTTCTAAGTGTATTTCTCTTTTATCTTTGACTCAGATAAAGTCATTCCCTATAATGTCAAGCCGAGTTACTACAGTTTTTTAATTATCTACCATACCCTGCCCTCTATGACATAGAATCTTTTATTCTATCTCATAGAGGGCAGGGTATGGTAGATAATTAAAACTGTAGTAACTCGGCTTGACATTATAGAGAATGACTTTAATTGAAAAATATATATATATTTATTAATTTTCATAATTTATTGAAAATAATTATACGTAGACATCGACCATCCAATAACCTACAGGCCAGGCAACTGTGCTCTAGATGCAGCCCTGCTCCTACTTGACTAATAAAAACAGGCTGAGGGATCCACGCACCTTTTAGGTGCTTGCCTGCAATTCATGTTTATATCTGGTTTTGATCAGATTGAATGATCACAGTCGTATGACAGGAATTAATATTTTAGATTCCAGTTGGTCAAATACTACATTCTGTGGACATTCAATACAATATTGTTCAATAGTATCCGCCCTATAATCCACATGTGTTGCACGTGGAGCTTTCTTCGCCTCGAGTCGTCTGAAAAGGCATTGGCTACAAGGAATATTTTTATCTAGAGGTTACATTGTTCATACTGATTGATTTTACTCTCTACAGGTAAAGTGTGAGGAAGAGACCGGAAGTTAATCTTAATAAAATTAATACCCTATCAACGCCCACCCCCACATCTCCCACCGTATTATTCGCTACAGGATGTTACTATTATGACAAGCAACCTATGTCTGCTCATTTGGGCTAATCTATCACTATGAAAGAACTCGTGTTGTTTGAACACAACTTTGTGCTAAAATGGCTTCAACACAAACTCTTTTTGTTGAGTTCAGCATGGCTTTGTGTTAAACTTCGTACATCAACACAGAATCGTGTTTGAGCTCAACACAAATTGTTGTTGATTCTAACACAATTTGTGTTATTTTCAACACAATTCTTGTGTTAAAATGGCTTCAACACAATTTTTTCGCATTGACTTGTCGTCGGGGAGACTGAGAGAGGATCACCACCTACTAGTATTCACAAGGTTTATATCAGTCCAGATATCTAGGCCTACCCCGTGATATAGCGCGACACTGTCTAGACGGCGGCGACATCAAAAGATATTCGCCCAGTGTGGTATACGATTCGGCTGGGCCAACCAAAGAGATCCTACCTTGGATGTTCCCTTCAAGTCACTCAGAAGATATAGTATTGATGTATGTCCGTATTAATGCAAGATGGTAAGATCCTATAGCGACAATACAACTGGGGAGCATGGATAGAATATTAATTTATTAACATTGCCGAGGACTGTTCCGTGTGTCATACGGTAGTCAAAGTTTTCGAAAGGAAAAAGAAAACTGACGTTCTCGTACTTTAGCCTGGAACTACATACTGATGTCAACATCATTCCATTCCTCCCACTTCACGTGAAATGTACCAAATCACACTCAAAAACCAATCAAATTTTGAGAACGCAAACTCTGTTCTGAGGCGAGCACTTTTCGTCCGTCTGAGCTGGTCACGTGGGTATCGTCGTTTGATTGGGTCCTGTACATAACACAGGGTCGCAACTGTCACATTTGTTTCAAAAATAAATCGAGACTTACTAAGCAAGCGGGACACAATAAAAGCTAGCTAGTAAGGGATATTCTTATCACGAACACCAACCTTTTATTTTGTGATTTTATTTTGACGATGACATCAGTAGTAAGAAAATCCGCTATAATATGTGGCGCGGGTAATGGGGCGGGTTATAGCGCCTAATCGGGAGTTTCACGAAACGACATCGTTGGAGCCGGGCATGCGCACTAAAGTTGAATAAGCCGAGCGCGCGCGGAGTAGTATAGAAAGGGCAAGTCGGGCCGTGTAGGATGGAGAACCAATGGGGTGGGAGGCATGGGGTTTTGACAAATAGATAGCCCGGAGCCCGGAATTCGCTTTAGACTAGTATAGGCTAACCGGGTATGCGCGCGCGGAGTAGTATACAAAGCGAATATCGGGTCGTATTGGAATGTGTGGCGCGACAGGGGCAAGAACATTTATATCATACAATTACAGCCCACACAGACTGCGAGAGGAGAGTTACTCAATATAGTAACATGGCATGGCAGGTCAAATGAGGACGATTTTCAAGAGGACAAATAACGGAAATACGAAGGAGGTGATGAGGAGGATGTCCTGTAGGACAATCAAGGAAGATAGTGGCTTATCAAGGGAGATAACTCCATTAGCGAGAAGTGATTTGCAGAACGCTGAGAGCTAAAATAAAAGTGAATTTGTAACATTTTAGTCTGCGAATCTAAGTGAAATTGCTGGCTGCTCGGGAGATTGGTTGCAAATTCAACGTAAACTAATCTCCGACTGAAATCTTTGTCCAAGTTCATCTGTTTCATTAAATTAGGTCAAATTGCGGAACTTAATGTCCCTCCCGGTCGACCTGTCTCACGAGCTTGTGGAGGGGGACATGAGTAGTAAGAAAATCCGCTATAATATGTGGCGCGGTTAATGCGGGCGGGTTATAGCGCCTATCCGGGAGTTTCACGAAACGACATCGTTGGAGCCGGGCATTCGGACTAAAGTTGAATAAGCCGAGCGTGCGCGGAGTAGTATAGAAATGGCAAATCGGGTCATGTAGCATGGCGAACCAATGGGGTGGGAGACATGGGGTTTTGACAAATAGAGAGCCCGGAGCCGGGAATTCGCTTTAGACTAGTATAGGCTAACCGGGTTTGAGCGCGCGGAGTAGTATACAAAGCGCATATCGGGTCGTATTGGAATATGTGGCGCGACAGGGGCAAGAACATTTATAGCATACAATTACAGCCCGCACAGACTGCGAGAGAAGAGTTACTCAATATAGTAACATGGCATAGCAGGTCAAATGAGGACGATTTTCCAGAGGGCAAATAACGGAAATACGAAGGAGGTGATGAGGAGGATGTCGCTTTAGGAATGCGGAAAAGCCAATGAGACTAGGAGCATGCTCCCGAACATGCAGAATGCTGCTTTGGAGGCTGCAGAAATTATCGAATCGGACGCTAATGCGTAAGTACTAATTGCGGATGTTTTCCCTTCACAGTAATATATGAAACGCACACACTGGTCCAGGTTTCCACGATACGTAGGACAATAATTCTACTAATATTATTATTTCACACCCTGTAAGAGGAAGACCCCTGAAAGGCACTACAACGAAGGCGAGGAAAAGCAGAAGGACTGCGAGCATCCGCACTCATCCACTTCTGACTGCCCGTGCGATCAACGAAACGAACTCCCTTCGAGCGGAACTGTTGTGCAACGGGGCGATCAACGCGGATGTTAGTGGGGGAGACAACTGAATATACGGCGAAGGAAAACAAAAGAGTTTTCGGTAAAAAAGACACAGAAGAGATAATTTTCAGTGTAAAATTAGACGAGATTGTTACCAATAAGAGTTGGCGGACGAATATGGATCTACTGGTCAGAGCATTGCAAGATCTATTATTAGATCAGGCTTTGTCAGGATTGGGTGAACAAGATCTGGTGAGGGTATACGTTTTTCAAAGAGGCATGAATACGCCAGCTGTCCTCAGTCTTAGGAGACGCGATGAATTAAGCGTTCAAGCTCTACTCCGTTCGTTCAATCTCACGAGGAGTTGTTGTTGACATGAACATTCGAAATTCACATCGGTACGATTAAACTGATATCAGGAGCGAAGATAGTCGTTATCACCGATATTCGCGTACGAAATAAGGAATCGATGTGCGCATCCAGTTATCGTCATAGTGACAGCGTATCTTGAAAACAATCTGCGGAAAAAGCGGATCACTTTCAGTTGTAAAAACGTGCAAATGAAGGAGTTATGTCTAAAAGCGGGTGTGGATTCTCATTTCCCCTGCGGTTTGTCGGAAATATAAAAATTTGAAAAATCCTTGAATATTAATGTTATGTTAATGTTATGTCATGTTAATGTTATAACACGAAGAAGAACCTCACGTGCGGGGCAAAATGCACGGTTTGCTATTCCAAAATGTGCGAGGAAACCGAACCACGAACTTGCAAAGACTGTCATCGCATTTGTCCCAAAGACGCGTGTTTCGACAAACATAAATTACGAAAAAAGTAAGAGAGACATCGTACAGTCAGTATGTCGGCACCTCTTCCCACTTCCCTTATATGTGTTGCAATTTTTACCTGTATATGGCGAGATTCTGCTGGTGGACGTTTCGTCCCCGAGGCCCGCCCCCTGTACATACCTTTTGGTCTTTGATATATGTTGGCATTTATGGGAAGTTGATGCTGGGTCGACATCGGGCCTTACAGACTAGTTTTTTGTGTTACATGCCGTCATTTTCAGCTGACGACGATACAGCTCACCAATTCCCAGTGTACGATTTGTCACAGCGAAACAGCTCACCAGTTACCAATATACGAGTTGTCAGAGCATTTCCATCATAGCTCTCTAGATTTGTATCTAATACCGCTTATGCCGGTGCTAGGGGCCGTGTGGTCATATCATCCAAGTTGCCACATGAACAGGTACAATAAAAGCGTACCTGAGATACAACACATATCACGAATCGTTAGATTCTTGGTATGTGCTTTAGAATTGGTTAACCGAAAGGCTATGCTGTGAAGTCATGTGGCTCTGTCAGTATGTCGGCACCTCTTCCCACTTTACTTATATGTGTTGTACTAAATCAATTTTCGAACAGTTTTGGCAGTGTACGAAAATGGTAGAGCGCAGTAGGCGGAATCCGTGCGGCCACGTATACGGTGAAATTGTTTGCAGCCCTTGTAATGTATATTATAAGGACGGCCATTGACGCTACATCGAGCCTCTGGAAGCTAAGTCTCGTCAAGAAAATTTTATTTTCTTCGATTTCGAGTGCAGAAATAGATGAAACCTTTCACATCCCAAACTTTTGCGTAGGTCATAAAGTTTGCGGCGAATAGTTCGAGAGCAGCCCTGTAGTAGGTGCAAAGTCAGAATAGTGGTATCAGAGAGAGAGACAATTGCTGAGGGCTTTTGTAAATGGTTATTCAGGTCAGTGCATAAGAGGTTTAAAGTAATCGGGCATAACGCCAGAAGTTACGACGCTCTGGAGGTACCTGATCCATAACACCCGATACGATTTACAACGAAAGCAAAATTATGAGTAT
>JAVTVY010050945.1:0-25016 GCA_036873755.1 Hanleya hanleyi
GTTGAGAAATTCTGTACCTTCATCCGTTTGCAAATAAAGGGGTTTGCGCCCCGTCTTGAAAATCTGCTGGAACGCCCGTACTAGATTCTCTCCTGTTTTGGTGCGAATGGGTAGTACCCAGGCATACTTGGATAAAATATCGATACAGGTCAACATGTACCGATGTCCATCATTGTGAGGTGCAAATCGACTCATATCCACTAAATCAGCCTGCCATTGCGCGTCTATGCCTCCTACGATGACTCGATTACGGCGAAAATGTCGTCGGGCTGCTCGATGTAAACTATAAGTGTCTTGGGTTTTTAACCAGTCTCGAACTTCAGTTCGACTGATGCCTTGGGAATGGACAGCTCGAGCGAGCGCTCCCACAGCGCTATACGCGGCTGGACTGGTAGGGTTGTAATACAAATCGGTTAACACCTTGTTCACTGTAGATGCTGACCCCTTTTTTCCCTTTCGGGTCCCCCTCATCACCGCCTTCCTACCCCTCATCGGGGTGCCTGTGGGTCCCCGTCCGGTGTGTTCGCTTCATCAGGTGACACTGACACTCTAGCCTCTGTGGACCCTATAGATATAGTACTTTCGTCTTCCCCGGCTGTATCGGATTCATGTAGTTTTTCATGGGGTTCAGCCAGCGCGACCTCCATAGCACGAGCCCACGCCAACTCGTCTGATGATCGCTCGTCCGGTGTAAACAGCTGGTCCACAATAGGCACTACTTTCTCCAAGGCTGACCACAGAGGGGGGTCTAGGGTGAAGCTTCGCGTAGGGTCTTGGTAGCGGCCCAGGCGTGCGAAGAAAGGCCCACGGTATACGTAGATGGCATTGTTTATGTGGATGAGGTGTCCGTCGAGCTCATCGTTCAACACCCGTTTAAATTTAGTCCAGCCGTCACGCTGTAGCGTCACCGTATTCGATAGAGTCTCAGCGGGCGCCCAGCAAATAGCTCCACAGTCTTCCACCAGGGTGACTTTATCTTCATAGACGTGTAACCCCGCCTGGGGTGTAAGGGGCAGGATGGCTCGTAGGTCGGATGACATGCTTGCTCTAAATGTCGAACGGTGAATGACACACACTCTGTCTCACCCCTGGTATTTATGGTGTCAGGTAAAGGGGGTACAGACATGAGTCGTACTATTCTGTGAGGGGGTCCTGTGGAGCGAGTACTTCATCGACCATGGGGACTACTTGTTGCAAAGCCGTCCATAGATCGGGGTCCAGAGTAAAACCACCTCGCTTGAGACAGAGGAGTCGAGCAAAATAGGGACCGCGGAAAATGTAGACGTCGTCACACAGGTGAATGCCAACACCGTCGAGGTTACCGCATAACACGCGTTTCAAGGTAATCCAGCCTTCCGGGGATAAAGAGACACGCGCTGGTTCAGACGTACACCAACATCGACTATCGTCATCGATGAGCTCCACGCGTTGGGGGTACAACAATAGGGTGCAGTCCGGTGTAAGAGTGCGCGTGGCTACAGAGTTGGCCTGGGGGTAGAGTACGTCGTGGACGTCGGTGATAATAGCTTTCAGCGCCTGCCATAATGCCGGCCGGAGTAGGATACAGGTACCACCACACTGTTCTAACCGGAGAAAAAAAGAATCATCTCTACCACTTCGCAGGTAGACACCGACTCCCACGTGCATGAAATCGACTTCGGGCTCTTTTCCCTGTAACAACCGTGTCAATAGAGTCCAGCCTGCTAGGCTTAAACATAGCTTCACCTCTCGGGGATGTTCTTCGATGAGCTGCAGTTCATGGTCATAGACGATGAGGATGACCTCAGGCGTGAGTTGGAAGAAGGCGAGCTCCGTTCCGTGCGCTGCCATAGTGGTGAATGACAAAACACCGACCAGGCAAATGTGTATATATCGATTCTTGCTAATGACTCGTGAGTAAAAAAAAAAAAAAAACCCTATTCGGGCTGTAATGTTATTCCTTTTACATGTAAAAGTAGTAACATGTCGCACAGGGTCGCCAACGACAGTGACAAATATCTGCAATCATGCAAAAACATTCCTCCCCCTCTTTCTAGTCCAAGCCCCTGTGCTGGTTCAATAATTTCAGTCGGTTATTTCATCGTAATAAAATTCGTATCGTATCGTATCGTACCCGTACACTGTTCTAGAAAATAATTAAATTGAGATTACAATGCAATTTTGTAGGCTCGCTCCAAGATAAATATACTTCAGAACATTTGCGACGCTACATCTGCGTGTCATTTGTGCCTGGACTGGCACATTCTTTGTGAAGAATTCGCTCACAGGGGGGAGAGAAGGCAACATTGAAATTGAAATCATTTTTTCTATAGTTTTCTTTCGATAAACCAGCTACAATTTTCAGAGTGATATTATAAGGCTGTGAGCAACATACTTGACGTATTTTTACCCAGGAAAACCGATTTATTTCCAGTGTACCGGGTTTTCCACACTACCACACCATAACGTTACGCGTCTAAAAATCGATAAAATCATTAAAAATAGTGGCTTAGTCTACCGCTACCCTGCTAAATTTTTAAATGCTACACCATCAGTTGCCCCAGTTCAACTTGAAATAAAATTTATACGTGCACTCGCATTTATTGCAAAATCACACCCGTTTAAAATTGGAAAAGAAACACAAAAATATTTCTCCAGCGGAAGTGATCACAAAAAAAAATATAAAAATTTCGCTGACGTCCGCGCAATTTTTATAAAAGCCAGCGGGAGCGTGATGCGAGGCACTCCAAAACTTTTTCACAGACATAGAAGACGTTGAGATATTGAAGAAGAAAAAAACAAGATGAGCCGCACTGTACCCAAGAGCACTTTACCCAAGCTACCAACAAACAAGGCCTCCGGGGGAAATGAGGGAAACCACACGACGGTAGCGAAGATGTCCACCACCACCACCACCACCACCACCAACCTTTGCCGGCAAAACCACACACAGAAGATGATGATGAAAGAGGTGAAACAACAACATGAGGCGTTCTCTACCATCGCACCCGCCAACATATTACACGAACTGCCGATTTATGACGACGCCAATGATGATGATGATGAACAACACATCTACAAAATCAGGCGAGGCTACACATATTTCTCAGTGAGCAACATGGAGTGAGTAGACAGGAAAACTCACCCCTGAAGAAAACAGGGTCAACAAATTGAACTTCAAAGGCCCTTTTCAGGGCCAACCCATTACTGTCGAAAGAGAGCTTCTAACTTGGCACAAATTCAAATCACAGGTCCTTCATCATACCCTTTTTTTTATTCTATAGTACTAGCAAACTGCAACACCAAAAAACAATCCCTGCCCGATATTAACGGTCCTTTTCAGGACCAATCTCTTACTTTGAAACACATAGGTTTTTTTTTTTAATCGGCATAACAGCACTGGGGATTGGACTAGAAAGAGGGGTGGGGGGAGGGGAGGTGTTTTTGCATGATTGCCGATATTTGTCACTGTCGTTGACGACCCTGTGCGACATATTACTACTTTTACACATCGGTAAAAGGAATAACATTACAGCCCGAATCATAACGGACTGAAATTATTGAACCAGCACAGGGGCTTGGACTAGAAAGAGGGAGAGGGTTTGTTTTTGTCGTTGGCGACCCTGTGCGACATATTACTACTTTTACACATCGGTAAAAGGAATAACATTACAGCCCGAATCATAACGGACTGAAATTATTGATATTTACCTATTGTTTACCTAGGTATGTGTGCGGGGGTTGATGTTATATTTTTTTTATTTTTGTGCTTTTTCAGTTTTTAGAAGTTTTCCCTTTCGGAAAGATGGGGTGGTTCTGAAAAGAACCTTTGGAATATGTAAGCGATTACATCGTTGGGGGCAGTTGGCGTTGTCTTCTCACAGTACACACCGGGCATACCAAGGCTATGAATTCACACACTAGGGGGGTGTAATCGTCCCGACACTCTGGTATTTGGGCATGTCGATGTATACATGCTACACACAAAGCCTGATGCCCACATGGGAAAATAGCGTATTTGGCAAAGTGGTTACAGCATTCCACGCAGTGTAAATAGGAGGCTGCTTGGCGTTCTGTGTTGGATGCCAGTGTTGTTGTTATTGCGGAAGCGTAGTGGATGACGTCTTCGTTTTCTTTTTGGCTTATTTTTCTTGTGTTCTCTCTTATTCTCTTTTTTCTTGCGTCTTTTCTGTTTTTTCTTGCCTCTTTTCTATTTCTATTTTTTCTGGCGTCTTTTCTGTGTTTTCTTGAGTCTTTTCTGTTTTTTCTTAAGTCTTTTCATTTTTCGGGTACTGTGGTTTTTAAGTCTTTCCTCTTCTCCTCATCTTCTCCTTCTGTTTCTGTTTCATCATCATCTTCTTCTGTTTCATCATCTTCTTCTGTTTCTTCTTGTGCCGTTTCTCCTGCTTTTTCTTTAGCTTGGGGGCTTTGTTGTTGTTTCAACATAGCTTCTAGCACGCGGTCCATGTCGTCAAAACGTTGGTATTGGACTGTGGTAAGATCCGGTGTCGCTGCTGGGAAGTGACTAAGATGCGGTGTGGCTGCTGGGGGGTCACTAAGATGCGTTGTGGCTGCTGGGGGTCACTAAGATGCGGTGTCGCTCCTGGGGGTGTTGATTAGGGTGGTCCTGGGGTTCGTCTTTAAATAAGTCTTCCATTATAGCATCAAGCCATGGCTCGTCATGTACGATATTAATGATGTTGCCGAGCGCTTGTACTTCATCATCATCATGATTTGTGATCAAGTCTGATATGTCAATATCCATGATTTCAGCCAGGGATGACTCCATGACTGGACTCTTGAAAAGCTTCTGCACGTCTAGTAAATACTGCGCGCTATTTATAGTGTAAGGCGCGGACGTCAGCGAAATTTTTATATATTTTTTTGTGATCACTTACGCTGGAGAAATATTTTTGTGTTTCTTTTCCAATTTTAAACGGGTGTGATTTTGCAATAAATGCGAGTGCACGTATAAATTTTATTTCAAGTTGAACTGGGGCAACTGATGGTGTAGCATTTAAAAATTTAGCAGGGTAGCGGTAGACTAAGCCACTATTTTTAATGATTTTATCGATTTTTAGACGCGTAACGTTATGGTGTGGTAGTGTGGAAAACCCGGTACACTGGAAATAAATCGGTTTTCCTGGGTAAAAATACGTCAAGTATGTTGGTCACAGCCTTATAATATCATCCTGAAAATTGTAGCTGGTTTATCGAAAGAAAACTATGAAATTTTATCCTTGGGGCTACGGTAACACAGCACTATACAGTGTGCAAGCAAAAATGTGAGCACAGCTATGGGTGTCAAATGGGGAAAATTTCCTAGTTTTTTCTTTTCGATAAACATGCTGCAGTGAACTCACATTTATTGCAAAAAATGAGACCCGTTTTAAAGTTGGAAAAATAAAACACAAATTTTTTTAGCAGATACCACCATCTTGCACCCACTCACACCGGCCGCCATCTTAAACCCACCACCCACCACCACAAGCCGCCATCTTAAACCCACCACCCACCACCACAAGCCGCCATCTTAAACCCACCACCCACCACCACAAGCCGCCTAGACTATAAATAACGCGTAGTATGTTGCCATTTATTCACAACTACAATCATGGGTACAAGACGAAGACTATTCACCGATCCTAGAGATCCAAGAGAACCTAGAGAACACAGAGAGGTGATTACGAGTGGAGATGAACATAACGATGGTGGAGTGACAATAATTACAAGCTTTCAGCAGGTTATTGCCGACGAAACGATGATACGGCGAAGTGAAGAACAACTGGAAGAGCTGCGGAGGGAGGCAATGGAAGAAGATGCGAGGTTGATAAGACAACGAATTCAAGAACAAGACCAAGAAATCAGGAGGGTGGTGATGGAAGAAGAAGATCAGGATATAACTGATGAAGAAGAAGAACTCCCCTGGTTAAACAGTAACAGACCTCCAGCAAATACAACGGCTACTCAAACTCCGATTATAACGACGTCGGCTACCGAAACAACAACAACAACAACAACAACAACACCACAACCACCACCATGCTCTTGGGCCGAGGTAACCCGCCTGAACGAACAGATTAATCACATGAGACAAGACATGAATCAAATGGACGTTATGATTTCAAAACAAGAAGAAGACCTACAGAAGGAAGAAAGTAAATCAAGATGCAGCGTGTGTACAGACGAGGAAAGCCTGTACGCCCTATTTCCGTGCGGGCATTTATGCCTATGTGAAGAATGCTGGGTGACGCTAACATGTATAGGGGACATGTGCCACTGCGCTGAAACGGACGAACAGCATTTAAAGATCAAGTGTCCCGTGTGTAGGAAGCAGGTAGCTGGGGTAAAGAGAATTTACCGCTCCTAAAACAAGTGTCGTAACACTTTTCCAAAGGCCCTTTTCAGGGCCACCCCATCTTTCCGAAAGGGAAAACTTCTAAACTCAAAGCACCCAAAAAATAACACCAGCTCCCATCATCCCCCCTATGAAAAAAATTAAAAAAAAAAAAAAAATGAACACTAACAAACCATTTTTTTTAATTTTCTACTATTTTTTATTAACACAAATAGAATGAACGTGTTCACCAGGGTATTGAATTTAATACAATTATACGCTATGAAGGCGCTTCAATGCACAATGAACATAAAATGAACATAGTGTAGGAATACGTGAGGAGAGAAGCCGTATTTTCAGCTTGAGCAAGACTGGCAGATGATAATGTCTGAATGTTCCAATGCAATAAGACTTGAAAATGCTCAATATTTATACAACAAGACAATAGAATGAACGTCTTCAACTCTGAGTATTGAAATTTAATACAATTAACAGTAAAAAACTCTGAGTATTGAATTTTAATACAATTATACGCTCTCAAGCCACTTCAATGAACGTGTAGGAATACGGTAAATGTTTTTCAACACCACACTTGTTCAATAGTTCTGCAACAAGACTTGTTTGAACTCATCATCGTCTTTCCGCCCCTGGTGCACGTAGATATAGGTAGCAATCTCTTCACGTGGAATTCTGGGAGGGCAGGCAGCTTCCAACGCCAGGGCAATTTGCTCCCCGGTGACGTCCTGTAGTGCCTCAGTGATCAGCGCGTATGAGGGTACACTATTGTCCACACACGTAGGCATCTTTATTGGACTGTTATTCTCACAGCCTGCACATGCTTGGATACGCAAGTGTCGAATGCGAGGTCTGATAAGATCCAGGACTGTGTCGATGTACTTCTTATAAATATAGTGAGACACCTGGTAAGCCAGGGCTTGACGAATTGTAACTGTGAGACTTTGCAACTTCCGCCACGCCGTTATTTTCAAGGTGACACCCTGAGGACAAGGAACACGCTCTTGCGTATCTAACCTCATTTTCCATTTGCGGATATGCACCAGGAGCTGGTCGTTGAAATAGGCACAGCTGACAAAGATGTCGTCACCCACATAAAATTTCGCTTCGTCACCCCCCTGGTCGCGAATAACCGCATCGATGGCGTAATCAAGGGTCTCCAGTTTTTGCCAGGTGTCGAAGGTCAAGGCAATATGCCTAGCGGGTCTGTCGTTAAAGCCCGATGCGTTAAAATGCACTTCTTCGTCTTTGACACTCACAGTTAAATAGGCTGAGAGCTCCCAAATGTCCGTGTGGGCTGCCTGGTAGGCCTGCTGGATAATGTTATTGATATCCTGCACAGACATAGGAAGTTGCACCTCTTCTTTCACAGGCTCAGGCACTTGCTGGGGTACTGGCTGAAGCACTGACTCAGGTATTTCTAAAGGTGTTAGTCGGGGCCGTTTGGGTCGTGCAGTGCGTTTGGCAGGTACACCAGACGCTGGGTGCGTACATTTGCTAGCTGTACGCTCTTCGGTGGTATCCATGACTAAGATACCATCATCTTGTATAACGTCGGCTTGAAGTAGATCTGCTAGTTCTTCATTTCCCGTCTTCTTCAACCCCTCCACGAAGGCTAGAAATGCATAGGGGGTAGAGCGCACTAGACCATCGATGAGGGCTCTGTTTTGTGCTGAAGTGGTTTTCTCAGCCATGATATCTTCGACACGCTGTTTCAGGAGTATGTTTTCCTCCATAAGGAAATCACATAATTCGGCCACGTGCTGCATTTCATCAATGAGGCGAACACGGTACTTTCGAAGCTTCACTAAAAATGATGACTCCATGACTATGGGCTCAGGCTGGTGAGTAACTGCTACGGTGTAATAGTCTGGTGAATTTGCACTGGTAAAATGAAAAAAAGTAAAAGGTTCTACACAGCTCATACAAACAGGCAAGCAGGCTGGCTGGCTGGCTAGAGGTGAAGCAGGCAGGCAGGCAGGCAGGCAGGCAGGTAGGCTGGTCAGGTCAGGTAGTCAGAGTGCTCCGCAGGGTAGTGCAATGAATACACCCCACCCCTAAAAATCGCCTCCTTTTATACGTTTTTCTACAAGCCGCCACCACCCACCACCACAAGCCGCCATCTTAAACCCACCACCCACCACCACAAGCCGCCATCTTAAACCCACCACCCACCACCACAAGCCGCCATCTTAAACCCACCACCCACCACCACAAGCCGCCATCTTAAACCCACCACCCACCACCACAAGCCGCCATCTTAAACCCACCACCCACCACCACAAGCCGCCATCTTAAACCCACCACCCACCACCACAAGCCGCCATCTTAAACCCACCACCCACCACCACAAGCCGCCATCTTAAACCCACCACCCACCACCCACCACCACAAGCCGCCATCTTAAACCCACCACCCACCACCACAAGCCGCCATCTTAAACCCACCACCCACCACCACAAGCCGCCATCTTAAACCCACCACCCACCACCACACATGACCCCATGTGACACAATACTCGCTTCTGATTGGCTGTCGCGTGACGTCACAGAGGTCATATGCAAATTTCTGAGGTCAATCGACCTCTATCTGCCCTTTGTATACTACTCAGAGTCCAACTTGTTTGAACCCGGCAACGGGGATATTCTAGCCGAAAAGTTACGTCAAGCCAATGTCGATACTATTATTGATACATCGCAAGGTGAATCCACCGTTCAGCATCAACGCATGCATTCTCATCTTACAACGCTCATAGTGACATCCAATGGGTGACACGCGTATGTCTTCTGCTGCATAAGAAACAGATAGTACCCAATGAGGATAACACAGAACTACCCGTGACCCTGCATGAGGCATTTCAAACCTTTATGGAGACCTAACTGGAGACGGGAAATAATCTTCTTCAATCTCCAACATAATGATGTCCGTCCAGTGATGATCGACAATGCATAATGCGTTGAGATAGGTATTGAGACGGGGGTTGAGACGGGCGTTAATGCGTTAAGACGGACGTTGACGGGCTTTGAGACGGGCGTTAAGGCGTTGAGACGGACGTTGACGGGCGTTACTGCATTTTGATGAATAAGTCAATTCCATAAAAATCTGAGCTAATTCACCAGGGCGTTGAAGCGTTAAGCTAAGCGTTGACGGGCGTTATTGTCTATAAAAGCAAGTGTATTCCCGAAACACGCACAGTCGACGTTCAACCGCCAACATGGCTTATACTTGCTTTGAGTGCGAACGTACGTTCACCAGACATTACGATATGTTGCGACACCAGAAGACTTTCCATCCAGACTCCGAGGCACAAGAAGCCGATACAGAGACTGATGAGAGTCCACAGACTGATACAGAAACAGAGACTGCTGGGAGTGTATGGACTGATACCGAATCCGAGATTGCTGACAGTCTATCTACTGGTACGGAGAGCTTGACCTCTGATATTCAGCCTACATCCCAGGAAAGTGAGACAGAACCTACCTTCTGGGATAGTATTGTGCATGAAGTTATTCGTAGTTAATACTGTTATATGGAATATGGAATAGGTCTTTGGATTATGGACGCGGATATTCTCTAATGGACGACGGCTGAATTATGAATGACAGACCAGACGCTTGTAATTATGCTGCCGTAATAGAAGACGGCGGACAGGATAACTTACAACGGGCGTACGATGAAATGTGCCCCTGCATCAGGAAAACAGCTATGACCATCTGTAAACGGTATAGCCTGCTGCCGCTTTCAATGAACGGCGATCCCATGCACAGGTCCATCATGAAGACCAAGCGTCACTTGGAAGAGGATATGGGGTTAACGCCCACCGAGGCCCTGAAAAATGCGATCAGAATGCACAAACCACTGTTTCAGGACATGCTGCCCGAACAATATCCTGAACTGCCCGACGATGCAAGATGGAATACAAGCGTCTAGTCCGTCATTCATAATTCAGCCGTCGTCCACTAAAGAATATGCGCGTCCATAATCCAAAGACCTATTCCATATCCATATAACAGTATTAGCACCAAATTCAAAAAAGACAATCATAGTATACATAAACATAGGCTAGTTTCCTGCAAGAGAGAAGCGGTCAACAGTTTTCAGTGATGCCGACAAGACATCATGATGCTCCAAAAACATAAAACCTGCACCGCCGATCAGTATTCTCAATCCATAATAATCGCTCTGAAACCGTCACCTAGAGAACGGTGTATCTCAGTCACGCTTTGATTGCGAGTGTTCACAAGAGCACCATGAGGATCCCGAAGGACATGGGCCCACACGGCCCCTAGCCCCGGGTTAAGCGGAATTAGACACAAGTTACGAAGCGTAACGCCATAGATCTTGCACGCTACGTTCGTCTTTTGCTAAAATTTGAGAAACTTTGAGTGGAGGCTCTTGGAGGAATAGCCCTGTTTTATAAGTTTCTGCAACAATGTTTTGTGGCGTTGATTGAAATCGTTACCGAGCAAAGATGGAACTTTCTGAAAGGGGGACTTCTGATTGGACAAGAGCAGCCGAGAATACATCTAACGGGCAAGAAAGAAAATGACAGATACAGCCCCAAATGGCGGCCTCTCATTGGACAAGAGTCTTCTTGAATTGTAAACATACCCAACGCGGCTCACCCAGCGTGGGTATGTTATGATGGAGGGGAAAATAAAATGATTGAACTATCATTCTTGTTATTGTTGTGGTTGTTGTTTTTCTCTCATCTTTCTATACCATGGCGTCAAGGCGTTATGCTAGGGCGTTAAGGCGTGATCGACGGACGTTGACGGGCGTCGCTGCATTTCCAATGAATTAGTGACAATTCCATGAAAATCAGAGCCTTTGGGCTAATTCACCATGGTGTTGAAGCGTTGAGCTTGGCGTTGGATGATATATATATTATCAGGATACTGTGTTGTTCCCGCAAGAAGACATGTACATTGGCAGAGTATATGTACATGGACAGATTACATGTACAGGTACATAGTACAGGGTGAGTGAGTGAATAGAATTTAACGTCGCTTTCTACAATATTTTTAATATATCTAAAATATGACACGTAGAACCAATATAATATTCTTATGTTATATCACCTGCGTGCGGCCGGAGAACGCGCGCCGGCGTGCGGTCGGGCTCGGGAAAAACCCGGTGGGAAACCCCGGATGTTGAAGAGGTCCTGGACGTAAAGACGGAGGGATGACGCACTGGGAAACTCGGATGTTGAAGAGATCCCGGATGATCTAGTACATGCATTCTATACGTCTGAAGTCTAATCCTCTGCCCAGTGCGCCGCAAGGTCAATAGCGCTCGAAATGCGCCTTTATACTACTAAATGTGAGCCAATATACTGTTACTATACTTTCCTCTGCACATTGTGCCGCAAGATCAATAGGGCTCGAAATGCGCTTTTATACTACTAAATTTGAATGAATATACTGTTACTATACTATACTCTGCGCATTGCGCGGCAAGGTCAATAGGGCTCGAAATGCGCTTTTATACTACTAAATGTCCTCTCACTGGCTTCTAACTGATGGTTGCCACCACTGTTATCCATTTATCACAGCATCAGATAGATGATAACATCAAAGCTCTTAACCCTTGGGTTGATGTTATTGGGGTTCCAGGAATTCAGAGAATGCATGTTGCCGATTGCTTTGTTCAAGAGGATATTGTTAAGCTATGGCATGTTTCAGGTCAAGCTAAAGCTGATAGTGTTCTGGATTTCAGTGTTGGTCTTGTCAATGATATCACTCCTGAACAGGCAATTCAGGTAGGGTCTTGGTGTGTTGTGGCATATGATGGTGAGATGTACCCGGGTGAGGTGACGCAGATTGTTAATGGAGAGTACAAGGTTTCTGTCATGGTGAAATCTGGCAACCTGTGAAAGTGGCCATCTAAACCAGATGCCGTGTTTTATCTGCCTAGTGATATACTTAAGGTCATGGCTCCACCGGAAGTGGCAGATTCTCGTGGACAGTTCAGGTTTGATTATTCATAGTAACTTACCCTGGGTACATTCAGGTCGGCAATGTGTTGCGCTGTGTACAAATTTCTAGTCAGCATTTTCAATTTTGACGTTTACTCGTTCAAATGGCTCATAAGTTTCTGATTTCTACATGCAATTAAATTGACAGTCATGATAATATGAAGTTGCAACATACCAAAATAAACTTTTATCCTGTTTGTTTGATCAAGTTTTATGTAGTTTGTTACTCTCCAATTTACACGATGTCACACACGTAACACTGATGTCACACACGTAACACCAGGTGTTTTTGTTTTAGGGCAAAAACAAAAATGTTTATCACAACTTCAATATGCCACTTGTATATGTTGTTCCATGTAGTTTAATGTATTTGAAGTCATTAAAAGAGATACCTTCTCAATTTTCACGTTTTTCAAGATGTATCTCCCTACTCCATAAATCAAATTCCCTGTGAGTCACACACGTAACACCACATTCTTTTGCTTTGTTAGCGATGTTGTCAACCGAGAGAAAAAAACTGCCTGCTGTAACTGACCAGCACCCAGTAGTGTAACAGAATTCTGTAATAGATTTTTTTTGTTAAGAAAAAGTCTGTTAGAAGAAACTTCCTCCAAAAATTCTCTGAATGTCACACACGTAACGGTGGAATCGCCCATAGACAGAGAGTTGGGAGGGGTTGTTTTATTGCCGGATACAGCCGAACGACCCATGGAGCCTTGTGATCCCGGAGTTTACATGTAAGTTGGCTAAGTGTAGGAACGAACGAAGCCATGTCAACTTGGCTAGTGCACAAAGTGCTTTCAGAACTATCCGCTGTGACGTGTTTGGCGCGAGAGCAAACCAAACCGCAACTGTGTGCCGATCAGAGACACAAATAAAGCCCGTCTTCTTATCGCCCGCGCTACGTGATTTAACTGTGACTTCTGCTCGACCCGGTGCCCCTTCCGCTGACTCGTGACCGAAAATACACTCGTCCTCCAGGCGATCCGGTACCACCTGTGCGACCCAGCACCATTCGCTGACTTTGCGCCAAAAATATCCTCGTCTTATGTACGACCCGAGGCACCTGCGCGACCCGATGCTCCATCGATGACTCCGTGACCTTTCTTGCCCGTTACACTCACACCACTTACACAGCAACCCTTATCCCTATCTGACCTGGGCTTTTTGGGACCTGTCCTGGCCTGGGGGGGGGGGGGCGAAATGGCCTCCCGTAATTATTTTTCTTACCCCTTGAGCTAGGGGGCTGAAACTTCTCACACCATACCCTGGGTCAAACTCTACCAGAAAATGTAAAAAATCCAAGATGGCCGCGTTGATAACGTCACAGTGACGTCATTTCCAAAAACGGCATTTTTGGTCGATTTGAAATAAAATAGTTTTTGCCCACTTTTCATCGCCTAAAAGCAGAAATTTTGAAGGAATATGACAAAAACGTCACTTTTTTGGTACCCCACGTGGCCGCCATCTTGAATTTACCCATGATCCTCTGCTTGGGGGGGGGAGGGGTACGCAAAAAGGCTCAAAATGACCCCAAAATGATGAACTATAAAGTCACGGAGTTTCAGCTCTCCATTTTTTATTGTTCCGGAGATAGCTCAGAAAGTTTGGTAGTGGGGGGTCATTATGGCCCCCCTCCCGGCCAGGTAGGGTTAAACACAACTATCGTCTTTTGTTGATAAGTATTGTTTTCTGAATTTTCTGTCTTCTGTCACATTGGAAATTGCTTTATCTATCTCGCTCCAGAGTTTATAATTTTCGTAATCAAGCTTAATGTCATATAGCATATTAAGTTCTCTTAACGATAGGAAATTTCCTTGATTATCCGTCACGTCGTCAACAAGTATAATACCATATTTTTGTCCATTCTTCAAAAGTATAATGATTTATTTCTCCCCACAATATTTTCTTTATTTCGAAATATTTCGCCTGGTATTAGCGTCCGAAAGGAGTTATCATTAGTGAGATACCGCTTTAGCCAAGTGAGTTTCAAGGCTTTGCTCATGAAATTGAAATCGATGGCCTTTAATCCCGCTTCAGAGCGTTCATTAACTAATGTTAATATCTTAATTTATCTGGCTTGTAATTCCATATGTGACGACTTTCATCAACGTCACAAAACACTGTTGCAGAAACTTATAAAACAGGTCTACAACACCAAGCGCCTCCAAAGTTTCTCAAATTTGGCGATACATATCGCATGCTGATAGCAAAATACGAGCGTAGCGTGCAAGATCTATGGCGTTACGTTTCGTAACTTGAGTCTAATTCCGCTTAACCCGGGGCTAGGGGCCGTATGAACTCATGTACTTCAAGATCCTCATGGTACTCATATGAACAGTCACAATCAAAGCGTGACTGAGATACATCATTCTTTAGATGACGACTTTACAACGAATATTATGGACTAAGAATACTGATCAGAGATACGGATTTGATATTTTTGGAACATCATGATGTCTTGCCGGCATCGTTGAAAACTGTTGACCGCTTCTCTCTTGCAGGAAACAAGCCTATGTTTATGTATACTATGATTGTCTTTTGAATTTGGTGCTAATACTGTTATATGGAATATGGAATAGGTCTTTGGATTATGGACGCGGATATTCTCTAATGGACGACGGCTGAATTATGAATGACGGACCAGACGCTTGTAATTTCGCTGATATAGTAAAATTTCGACCTGACCATACGTTTAAATTCTTCGTCAATTTCGTTATATTAGGGTCTAAATTTTGCTTCTGTACTTGGATCACGTTCTTCGGTAGTACTAGTAGTATAAGCGTGAATTGGACCCTATTGACCTACTTCCGATAGAGGGCGCCATCAGTTCACGTGACTGTGGCGTCACTTCTGGCCACGTGACCGGAACGTGACCGGAAGTGACCTTTGACACCTGCGCATGCGCACAATACCGGATTAATAATGGTGCGCAGGAGCCAAAGGTCAGGTCCGGTCAGGTGACCGGAAGTGACGTCACAGTCACGTGACCTGGTGGCGCCCGCTCTTGGAAGTAGGTCAATAGGGGCCAATTTACGCTTTACATCAGGTCCAGCGCAGGTGTCAGTGGTCACTTCCGGCCACGTGACCGGAATTGCACTCAAATTGCACTCAGAGGTTAAAGGTCAATGTGACTTCAAATCCCCTTTATCGCTCGTGTGACGTCACAGAGGTCATATGCCTCAGGGTCAACATGTTAGAAAATATCCGGTCATCTCCGGCAATGTCCGGTCATCTCCGGGAGAATATAATAGTCAATAAGCCTTTATCTGGCCTTCCAAAGCATCAATTGAATGCAAGTCATCAAACATGGTTCCCGACAATATCGACAACACTATGCCCAGCATAAAGGGCAAGTAGGGAACCCTCAGTTTCTCCACCTAGCCATACAGCGCGAGAAGGGAAACCGCATTGGCACGAAAAAAATACATGAAACCATGGGAAGTAAGACATAGTAATAAAGATAACCTATGTATTGTACGATGTTATTATGACGAGTCTAGGATCAGTGCGACCACAAGGTTGAGCGTGTTGTGTCCAGTATATCTCCGCAAAAAATCAACACACAAAATGGCGGCGCTGCTGCGGGTATTTTGGCATCGATCGTGCTGCACTCGGGAGGCAATGAAGACAACTCGGACTAGGCGAAACCTCTGTGGGGCAAGTTCCGGGTGATCTCCCCTGATTCGAACATTTGTATGTTAGTGTATACGGGGAATGCATGTATGAGGTATGGGTGGTCATTTTTTTCTTGTGGATTTTACTATGGGGTTTGGCATCTTGTTTTTCTCGTCTCGAGCTGTAGAACACGATGGGTGGGGTCTCGAAGCTAAGCGATCAATTTTTTGAAAAGTTCATGTAGGTCTGGATAGGCCCATACTGGGTCAGTGGACAATGTTTGTCCCCCTGGGAAACCCACTCCTGCACATTTGCGATATGGAGGGTGGCATCTTGTTTTTCTGTAGAACACGATGGGAGGGGCCTCGAAGCTAAGCGGTGAAATTTGTGGAAAAGTTCAAGCAGGTTTGATGGGGTGGATAGGCCCATACTGGCTCACTGAACAGTGTTTGTCCCACTGGGAAACCCACACATGGACATTTGCGGTATGAGCTATGGCATCTTGTTTTTCTTGTCTCACCACGTAGAACACGATGGGAGGGGTCTCGAAGCTAAGCGGGGAAATGTTCTGAAAAGTTAAGGTAGTCTAGATAGGCCCAGACTGGCTCAGTGGACAACGTTTGTTCCACTGGGAAACCCACTCCTGGACATTTGCGGTATGGGTTGTGGAATCTTGTGGTTCTTGTCTCCCCACGTAGAACACGATGGGAGGCGTCTAGAAGCAAAGCGGTAATTTTTTTTGAAAAGTTCAGGTAGGTCTGATGGGGTGGATAGGCCCATACTGGCACAGTGGACAATGTTTGTCCCACTGGGAAACCCACTCATGGACATTTGTGGAATGGGTTGTGGCGTCTTATTTTTCTCGTCTCACTACGTAGAACACGATGGGAGGTGTCTCGAAGCCAAGCGGTGAAATTGTTTGAAAAGGTCACTGTGCGCTTGCGCATTGGGCAAGTAGCGCTGATGTGGGTGTTTTGGGGTCTAGGGGATCCATAGTGGTCCGATTGGGTCGTATGAGGTCTTATTTTGAAGCTCTCGTGGAGGAGCATCCGACTGGACTAATGCATCGTCCGTTTAAATCATTCTGTGCATGCGCCGTCTGGCTTTAATATAGAAAGCAGGCATTTTGGGGGTTCGTGGAGGTCTGTTGAGTGGCGGTCTGTCATCTGTGACGTCATCAGTAAGAGTACTAGCCAAAGTGGGCATTTTGGTGGTGTGAAGGAAGGTGTTTGGGGTAGAGATGGACCATCCCTGATCCGAATGCGTCGTGTGAAGTGTCATCTTGTAGCAACGCCCGCCAACGCCAAGCTTAATGTTTCAACGCCCTGGGAAAATAGCTCAGAAGCTCTGATTTTCTAGATAATCCATGGAATTGTCACTAATTCATCGAAATGCAGTAACGCCCATCAACGCCCGTTTTTAAGCCTTAACTCCCTATCTGAACGCCTTAACGTCCTAGTATAACACCTTGACGCCATGATGTAGACAGATGAGAGAACAACAACAACAAGGATGACAGGTCAGTCATTGTATAATCCCCTCCAGGACATCGTACCCACGCTGGGGGAGCCGAGTTGGGTTTGTTTACAATTCAAGAAGGCTCTTGTCCAATCAGAGGCCGCCATTTGGCGCTGCATCTCTCATATTCGTTCTTGCCCGTTAGATGTATTCTCGGCTGCCCTTATTCAACCAGAAACCACCATCTCAGAAAGTTCAATCTTCGGCCATGTTCGCTCTGATCCGTTTGTTCTAATCGTCGTCGGGCAGGTCAGGATATCGTGAAGGCAACATACCGTGGAGGCAACAAACAGTTGTTTGCGCATTTTGATCGCATTTTCCAAGGCCTCGGTGAGTGGTAACCCCATATCCTCTTCCAAATGAGGCTTGGTCTTCATGATGGACCTGTACGTGGGGTCGCCTTTCATTTCAAGCGACAGCAGGCTATACCGTTTATAGATGGCCAGGGCTGTTTTCCTGATGCAGTGGCGCATTTCTGTTATCCTGTAAGTTATCCTATCCGCCGTCTTCGATAGGCGCAGCATAACCATGATTAGCTTTATGCACAATACGATCCCAGAAGGTAGGTTCTGCCTCACTTTCCTGGGATGTAGGCTGGCTATCTGAGGTCAAACTCTCCGTATCAGAACATGGAGTCTCAGCAGTCTCGGTTTCGGTATCAGTCGGTGGACTCACAGGAGTCTCTGTATCGGCTTCTTGTGCCTCGTAGTCTTCAATCCCATGTATATTTTTCTCGTGTCGCATCATATCGTAATGTCTGGTGAACGTACGTTCGCACTCAAAGCATGTATAACCCATGTTGATGGTTGAACGTCGACTGCGCATGTTTTTGGAATACGCTTGCTTTATAGACAGTAACGCCCGCCAACACCCGGCTTAACGCTTCAACGCCCTGGTGAAACAGCTCAAAAGCTTTGATTTTCATGGAATTGAAATGCGAAATCGAAATGCGGTGACGCCCGTCATCGCCCGTTGCTATCCTTGTCCAACAATTTCATATGGGTCACGAGAGTAGTAACCAAAGAGCATTTCGAGTCAGTGGCTCGTCACTGCGCATGCGCGACAAAGTGGTGTGCGCAGGAGTGTTCTGCGCAGGTATGAGATTTTGTGGCGGTGTGCTCAAGAGTGTTGTGCACAGGTATGACGTCATTTCCGATCTGCGTGAATCGGGCGTGTGTATTCCTCTGCCGTGATGCGGTCTGGTGGTGATGCGGTCTGCCTCCGCGGACAGAAAGTAGTCCCAAATTCTCCGGCATTCTCCGGCAATCTTCAGGGGCGAGAGGGATCCCTAGTGTACCGATTGGATCGAGTGAAGTGTCAAAGTGAAGCATTCGTGAAGGGGCATGCGACGGGATGGGTGTGACGTGGAACTGACGTCATTCTGCGCATGCGCAGTAGACAAAGTGTATGGAAATAGACGTTTTGGGATCTAGGTGGGCCACTATTGGTCCGATGGAGTCGTATGAGGTATCAATGTGAAGCATTCGTGAAGGAGCATCCACCTGGACTAGTGTGTCGTTCGTTGTCCACATTCTGCGCATGCGCAGACAGGGAATTGTAGGAAAAGGGTACGGAAATAGACGTTTTGGGGTCTAGGTGGGCCACGAGTGGGCCGATTGGATCGAGTGAGGTATCAATGTGAAGCATTTGTGAGGGAGCATCAGACGGGATGGGTGTGACGTGGAACTGATGTCATTCTGCGCATGCGCAAGCAGGAGTTGTGGGAAAAGGGTATGGAAATAGACATTTTGGGGTCTAGGTGAGCTCCTAATGATCCTATGATGTCGTATGAGGTCTTATTTTGAAGCTCTCGTGAGGGAGCATCCGCCTGGACTAGTGTGTTGTTCGTGTTCAACATTCTGCGCATGTGTAGACGGGGAATTGTGGGAAAAGGGTATGGAAATAGACGTTTGGGTATCTAGGTAGGCCCCTAATGGTCTGATGGGGTCGAGTGAGGTATCAATGTGAAGCATTCGTGAAGCAGCATCCGACCGGGTGGATGTGACGTAAAACTGACGTGCTATGGAAATAGATATTTTGGCGCCGACATGGGTCACTATTGGTCCGATGGAGTCGTATGAGGTCTTATTTTGAAGCTCTCGTGAAGCAGCATCCGACTGTGTTAATGGTTCGTCCGTGTTCAAAAGTCTACGCATGCGCAGTCTGGCCGTAATATAGAAAGCCGGAATTTTCGGGGTGCGTGGCAGTGTGTTTGACCAACTACTATGGGTCGGTGATTGTGGTTTGGTGGTGTGGGTTGTTCGCACAGACGTCACTTCCGGTTTCACTAAAACTACCTCCGAACACAGAAGAGTTCCAATTCTCCCTTAGACGTAGGGTCCGGATTTTCAACATCCAAGTTTTCGCCGGTCAGGCCCGGCCGCAGCGCGCGCGGGTTAAAGGGAAGTTTCGGAAGTGTGCAAGGGCACTATATGACATCGGGGTATATATTTCATCCAAGTATAGCGGAAAGCGGTTGTCTTGAATAACAACAAGTTCAATGTTTATACAACCCTAACCCTAACCCTAACCCTGGGTATGTTTAGTATGTTCACAGCAAAACAAATTGAAATATCAAACAGCATGTTTTATTATTTAACACACCGTCGCATTTAATGTTTACTGAGCTCAAGTCAACGATCAGCATGTAGACATAGAGAGTATATACGGCATGTTATACTATTCAGCAGTGCAAGGTTGACGCATTCAGCCGATGGGGGTGGTCGATCAGCTTGGTAACGAAGAACGTAACATTGGTCACCCTCTCTACGACCCATTGTGTGTTGGGGCGTTGACGATGTGCCCATCTCAAGGGATCCACGGTGTCCAGTTTCGCCAGCATCGTCTCTAGCGACGCCCGGTTAATGATGGTGAACGGCTGGTCAAACACATGGCTGTTATTACTGGCATAATAATACCGTAACTGTTCCGTCTCTTTGTGACGTAAGATATACCCGAAAGCGACATTCAATTTGAAGACCGGAGCTTGGTCATTGAAGATGGCTTCCACGTAGCTGCGTACAAGGGTGAGGTCGGTCAGTGAGAAATTGTAGATATCTGGAATAGGGCGATCACGGTGGAAAACGTGCCGTATCATGGGCCATTGGCGCCGATAGATGTCATTCACTGGATGGGCGTCCTGTAACAGATCGCTAGGAACATCCACTGTATCTTTCAGAAAATGTTCGATGTCGCCAGGCGTATGACTAGCAACAATAATGCTAGGGACTGGCTGGATATCTAGGCTCTTCTGAACTGTGGGTACAGGTGGGCTCTCTGTGATCACATCACCAGTGGGATTCGTCTCCCCGGGCTCATCTTCACTGGGTCTGACCCTCCTGTGTGCCACTTTAGTGGGACGTTGTCGCCCAAACCGTAGAGACGGGGCATGAATCAAACGCTGATGCCGTCTTAACTGACTGGGTCGTTTGAAGAGTTGACCACATTCATTACCTTGTTCTGTCGCGCCATCGTGGAATGAGCGTTCGTGGCGCAGTAAAGGATCCTCCCGATTAAATGACCGTGCGCAGGTTATACAAGTATACCGTGCGCCGTTGTGGATGGAAAACTCGTGCCGTCGCAAATCTTCTGGGCGAGTAAACTGCTTCTGGCAAGTTGTGCAAGTGAACATCTTGGTGGTTGACAGTGTCGTAGCTCCTCTCGTCAGATAGCCTCAGGCTGTTGAGGCAGGCTTAGGCTGGTCAGACAGGCTCAGGCTGGTCAAGCAGGTCAATGAATGCAGCCATTCCCTAAAAATTCTCACCTTTATACACCTACATAGAAGTGCCCGGATGCAGGCGCGGATGTCACCGAAAGAACACCCACATACAACTCACCGCATGCAGTCGCCCCCTCAATACCCTCATACATACATATCCGGATGCAGGCGCGGACGTCAGCGAAAAAAAACACATACAACTCACCACATGCAGTCGCCCCCTCAAGACCCTCGTACATACCCGGATGCAGGCGCGGACGTCACCGAAAAAACTCACATACAACTCACCACATACAGTCGCCCCCTCAAGACCCTCATACATACATACCCGGATGCAGGCGCGGACGTCAAGTGCCCATGGCTACTTTCTCCACGGTGTTCAAGGCCAGTTTGACCGAATCCCCACATGTCTGTTATAGCCTTCATGCATTATGCTCATATAGAAAACAAGACAGATCTCATTTTGTTTTTTATTCAACAATAAATAACAACAACGTAAGAACAACCACGTGAAAACTGAAGCCCAGAACAGGGGGCCTATACATTGAAAGAATTTAAGCCCAGAACAGGGGGCTTGTGAACTTAAGCCCAGAACAGGGGGCTTGTACATTGAAAGAACTTAAGCCCAGAACGGGGCTTGTACATTGAAATGATGGACGGCCCAGTCATATACGAGTACATCGCGGTCCTCGGGCTTGGGGTACTCGTCAAACATCTGTACGATGGTAGATAAGGTTCTTCCCCGGCATCGATGGTACAGGTAAAACAAGCAATACTGTCCGCACACGCTACTGGTCAGGCATTGCAACGTTTGACTGTTCCAACACCACGTCTCTGTGCCTTGATCCATGAAGTCTGTTAAATCGGGATGGAGGGGTAGCAGGCCGTATGGGTCAAAGTATTCGCCCTGCTGTTCTGTCAAGTACACGCCCACCCAATGTTCACCGGGCCGATCCATCGGGTCCGTGTTGAGAACGTAAGCAGCAGGATACATACGGTCTAATGGGAACACATCTCGGGCGAACTTGAAAGACTATACGTGTCTCTGGGTCATTCTCCAGCACGGTGGTTATCTGGTCTGTATCCATGTTAGGTGGCAAAGTCACACAGGACGTTGCGCGCCTTGTCCACTTGAATGATGTTGTCAAACTCGGCGTAGCAGATCACATTGACGGTGCTCCGGAGGGCTCGTGGATTTCCAACCGTAAATTGCCTTGCTTGGCCAGGGCCAGCTGATTGTCGTTCTCTAAGGTGGGAGTCAGATCGAAACAGAACAACGTGTATCCGTTCGCGTAGTCCTCCCGACTAATCATATTCCCTGGTTGATTTGACCGGTAGCTGTAAACAGGCTCTGATAGGCTCGAATGAAATTCGCGCGCCCAAATTTCGGTGTTAAGGCCGTGGCTGGGACCTGTTGTCCATCGACATGCAGGGCCACAAAATTGATGCTGAAATGTTTAAAGTCAAACGAGTTCTCTGGGTAGGCTCCGCTGAAACTGGTATTTTCCACACAGGCCAGGATCAATCGCTTGGGTAGTTCCCCCAGGAACAGGTTTTCTTTGTTGGCGCTCATATTTCCAGCAGACACAGAGAACACTTTGGTTTGCACACGTCGGATAGGGTACTGGGCTGGTTTTGTTTCCAAGGCTTTGAGGTGTCCCAATTGAACGGCTGGATTCGGTTTCACTTTTCGGACATACAGGACTGCGTCTTGGATGACAATCTTATAGCCAGCTGCATGCCCCTCTACGTTAGTCGCCATCAAGGCGAAGGTCGGAGGCGCCCGTATCAGTCGGATTTTGATGGGGATCTTGTTCAAGAGGTACCGGTCTTGCATGAAAATGTCTGCGTGCAGTCGACCCATGAGATCAACCGAGAAGCCGTTCGCGGTGAAAGCCTTCCGTTTCTTATATCCCGCATTGTCGTTCTCTGCGCCCATGTGCTCGGCTGTGTCCTGGTAGAATAAAGCGGCTGTCAGCTGAGATTTTTTAGGCTCTCGTCCATGCGACAACAGCGTCTCGATGTAGGCTCGATAGGGGTACGTGTTGGTCGAGTCACTGATGAGTTTGTCGCTGAGAAATATATTCACCTGTTGAAACATAGAGTGCAGCCAGAGATTCGTCGGGCCCACCGTTGCTTGGTCGACGATTCTGGAGCCATCCCCATTGACGACCTTGGCATACAAGTATGTATGGGCTAAATCCACATAGACCGTATCCGCATTACTGATGGTGAACTCGATGGGCCCTGTTTCGTTGATGCTGGAGAGCGGGAGATGCTCCACTCATAATCCTTGTTCGGCACTGGTCTGTGTGGGCGGCACGGTCCACAAATCAAATTCACTGTTGGTGGAGGGGCAGGACTCTGCGTGGATCAAGGACATGTTTTAAGAAAAGATATCCTGGGTCTTCGATGTGCGTCGTCGCTGGGTCGGTCGTCGACTGGCGCGTGGTCTCGGTGGTGCAGGTCTTTTATTCCCTACGGTGCGTTGTGCTTTGGCGACCAAGACGCCTCCTGTTTCTTTGGGTGCCGTACCCCCCAAGACATCACCGGCGACTTGCAGACCACTGCGTACCGCTTGTTTGCCGATTGCTTTCACCCCACGCGTCACCAAGGGCAGGAACGTTTTGACGATGCTCCCAGGTATGTTCCCCAGCCCATGTCCTCGTTGCATGCGTGCACCACTAAAGACCGGAAGGCCACCTCCGGCCTGTTGGGCATAATAGTCCATATAGCTGCGTGCATCGCACTCGTAAGTGACCTTCATTATACAAAGTGGGGAGCACGTGCTTGTCGAAAATGAAGTATCAGCACCACTTTTCCTCGTTCGAATGCCACCGGTCGTCCCGTGTCATCTCTTATATCCACCGTGATGGTGTTGATGTCGGTTTGTCGTACGGGTAGGTAGAGCATGTGGTTGAAACTGTGGGTAACTTGATGTCCATACGTCTTTTTAATGGGGACCACCCGTAACAGAGGTGTGTTGATATCGCCCACGATGTGGTTTTCGACCACGTCCGAGTAGACGTAGAGTCCGTACATACCCGACTTCATATCCATCGGGATCTGGCCTTGGTGGGCGGTGGGACCAGCGAACGTCTGTAGATCGAAACCCACCATTTGCTGTAGGATAGGACTCAGTACGACACTCACGTTGGAGGTGAGGATGATCTGTGCCTTGTCGTTGTGTGCGTTGTAATCGAAGTCCACGTGATTCTTGAAGGGAAAGGTTTTGATGGGTTTTGACTTGATAAGTCAAGTCCGTAACAGTACGTAAACTATCCCTTTCTGGACAGTAATATTCCAGTGGGACCTGCATATGGCGTATACATATCTCGCCTAGTAGCATTTGCTAGATCCTGTGTTAATTGTGACGATTTCAATCAACGTCACAAAACATTGTTGCAGAAACTTATAAAACAGGGCTATTCCTCCAAGCGCCTCCATTCAAAGTTTCTCAAATTTGGCGATACATATCGCATGCTGATAGCAAAATACGAACGTAGCGTGCAAGATCTATGGCGTATACGTTTCGTAACTTGTGTCTAATTCCGCTTAACCCGGGGCTAGGGGCCGTATGAACCCATGTACTTCAAGATCCTCATGGTGCTCATATGAACAGTCACAATCAAAGCGTGACTGAGATACACCAATCTCTAGATAACGACTTTAGAACGATTATTATGGATTAAGAATACTGATCAACGATACGGATTTTATATTTTTGGAACATCATGATGTCTTGTCGGCATCATTGAAAACTGTTGACCGCTTTTCTCTTGCAGGAAACTAGCCTATGTTTATGTATACTATGATTGTCTTTTTGAATTTGGTGCTAATACTGTTATATGGAT